>PVJI01029149.1:0-15615 GCA_004026765.1 Micronycteris hirsuta
TTTTGAATTCTTGTTTCTTCCTTCTGGTCCACCCCATTGGTTTGAGTCCCAGCTTCCTTTTTTTCCCTATTGGTTTCCTGTAAATCTTCCTCCATTATCTTTATCGTATTGTTCATTTGTTCAACTATTTCTTCCAGTTTTGTGAGCATCCTGATTACCAGTGTTTTAAACTGGGCATCTGTTAATTTGGCTATCTCTTTGTCTGTTAGTTGTAATTTGTTCTGATCTCTCGGTTTGGCCATTTTCATTCTTTTTTATCTCGGCACACCTGTCGGAGTCTTAGGTGTTTGTCGGTGCCTGGTAACCTGGGTGCTTTTTTGTGACGTTTCCTCTGGGGGCGGGGCCTGGGAGGGAGCAATGGCGTCTGCCGTTCACCGCCGCTCCCTATCACCCTCTGCTCCCCAGTTCCCCACTGCCTTTTCCACCAGTCTCGGCCCTGCTGGTTCCCACTGGCATTTCCAGTTACGCCGCCGGCCTGCGAGGTTCACCCGTTGCTCGGGGTCACATTTTGTTTAGGCGCTCCTGGGGTGAGTTCCTCCGGGCAAACTGCCTCTCACTCCGCTCCTCCGCTCGGTTCTGCCCCGCTTACCGGCCTGGATGTACGTCCTCCCCAGCTTCCTGGGTGTCGGACTTCCCTTTAGTTCAATTCTGTCCGTTCTGGTTGTTTATTTTTTGCTATTGAGTTCGTTGTTTAAACTCTCTGGTTGTGCGCGCGGCGAAGTGCGTCCACCTACGCTGCCATCTTGGCGGAAGTCTTAATAGTGTCTTTTGAAGCACAAAATATTTAATATTTTTTACCAATTTACCAGGGGGGGTTTTAATGGATCTAGCTTTTTGATGTTCCAGCTACCCTTATGTCTATAACCCAACGTCACGAATATTTTCTCCTAGATGTTTTTCAAAAAGTGTTCTCATTTTCACTTTTACACAGTACCAGCTATTGCAACTCATGCTCACACCAGCAATGAATGCCTGCTTCTCTGAATCGTTCTCCCACGCTGCATTGTCACTTACGAAATTGTTTTTCCCAATCTAGTGAGTGAGAAATTGTTTCTTATTGATGTTTTAGTTTGTATGTATTCATATGTTTATTGGACATTTTAATTTTATTTTCCCTAAGTGACTGTTCAGATCCATTTTCTTGGGGAAAATATGTCATATTTTGTCAATAGGCTGGAGTCTTAGACTATCACATATATTAATCCTTACACATGTGTGCTGAAAATATTTTTCTACATTCTTTTAATGTCTTGCTGCTTTTTTAACATTTTACCTATTAAGTCTTCCTCTACTTACTTGTTTCTTATACTTTGCTTGACTCAGATATTTTTTCTGTCATATATATTTTTAAATTACCTTATCCACTTTCGGTAGGTTTACAAATTGCGGGTGCACTGCACTTTTACAATAATTTCAGAAGGATTGACACTTTAAAATTGTTATATTTTCCTAACTGAAAGCACCTTCTACAGCCCCATTTACTTAGATCTTGTTTAGTTATCTTCAATAAGACATTATAGTTTCTTTCATATGGTTCATAACTTTCAGATGTTTATAAATATATGCATGTGTATTTACTATTGTGTCTGAAGTAATATTTTCTTTCTTTTCAACATATGTTGTTGCAAATAAAACCTGTTCATTTTATGTACCTTTTTAAAAAATGCATGCCTCTTGGCAAATTCTTTTTCTAGGCCTCAGGGAATTTAGGTAGGTCTCTGTCACTTCTCTGCATGTAATTGCGTATCATACAATGCGATATCTTAGTTTAGTATTTATACCCATGAACTCTTTTCCTTGTCCAACTGTATCAGCTAAAGCCTCTATGTGTGTAAATTGTTGTAATGGCAGACATCACTGAATGATCTCATTGTTTTAATGTTTACTATAATATTTGCCATATTTGGAGACTTTGTATTGTGTCAGCTTTCATCCATTTCATATAGTTTTTCATGAAATAGTGGCTAGGTATTTCCAAATTTTTTTAACTAATTTTTTTTTACCAAATTCTATACTGTTTTGATGATTATATCTTTATAGTATAGTTTGATGTCAGGTAGCATGATGCTTCCCACCTTGTTTCTTCTCAAGATTTCTTTGGTTATTTGGGATCTTTTTTGGTTCCATATAAATTTTAGGATTAGTTCTATTCTGAGAAGAATATGTTTTAATAAGGATTGCACTAAATCTGTATATTACTCCAGGGAGTAAGGACACTTTAACAATATTAATCCTTCCAATTAATGAGCATGTTATATTTTTCTATTTATTTGTATCTTCTTCAATTTCTTTTATCCCAATGTTTTATTGTTAATATATTTTATTGATTATGCTATTACAGTTGTCCCATCTCCCCCCACTTATTCCCCTCCGCCCTGCACACCCCTCTTACCCACATTTTCCCCTCCCTTAGTTCATGTCCATGGGTCATACATATAAGTTCTTTAGCTTCTGCATTTCCTATACTATTCTTAACCTCCCTCATCTGTTTTTTACCTACCATTTATGCTACTTATTCCCTGTACCTTTCCCCCATTCCTCCTCTCCCCCTACCAGCTGATAACCCTCCATGTGATGTCTATTTCTCTGATTCTGTTCCTGTTCTAGTTGTTTCCTTAGTTTGTTTTTGGTTTGGTTTTCAATAGTTGTTTGTTGTCATTTTACTGTTTATATTTTTTATCTTCTTTTTCTTAGATAAATCCTTTTAACATTTTATATAATACGGGCTTGGTGATGAACTCCTTTAACTTGACTTTATTTGGCAAGAATTTTATCTTCCTTTTCATTTTAAATGATAGCTATGCTGGATAGAGTAATCTTGGATGTAGGTCCTTGCCTTTCATTACTTTGAATACTTCTTTCCAGACCTTTCTTGCTTGTAAGGTTTCTTTGGAGAAATCAGCTGATGGTCTTATGGGAACTCCTTTGTAAGTAACTGTCTCCTTTCCTCTTGCTGCTTTTAAGATTCTCTCCTTCTCTTTAATCTTTGGTAATGCAATTATGATGTGCCTTGGTGTGTGTTTCCTTGGGTTCACCTTCTTTGGGACTGTCTGAGTTTCCTGGACTTCCTGGGAGTCTATTTCCTTTGACAGATTAGGGAAGTTCTCTTTTCTTATGTTTTCAAATAAGTTTTCAATTTCTTGCTCTTCCTCTTCTCCTTCTGGCACCACTATGATTCAGATGTTGAAACATTTAAAGTGTCCCAGAGATTCCTAAGCCTTTCCTCATTTTTTCTGAATTCTTGTTTCTTCATTCTGTTCTGAATGTTTATTTCTGTTGAATGTTTTATTTCTTCCTTTTAGTACAAACCATTGATCTGAGTCCTGGTTTCCTTCCTGTCACTGTTGGCTCCCTGTACATTTTCCTTTATTTCACTTTTCATAGCCTTCACTTTTCCTCTATTTTGTGACTATACTCAACCAATTCTGTGAGCATCCTGATTACCAGTGTTTTGAACTGTGCATCTGATAGGTTGGCTATCTCTTCATCACTGAGTTGTATTTTTTCTGAAGCTTTGTTCTGTTCTGTTCTGTCATTTGGGCTTTTTTTTTTTTTCTTAGCCTGTTATGTAGTAAGGGACAGAGCCTTAGGCATTCACTAGGGCATATTCCATGTGGATACATTGTGGCACTGTATGTAGGGGAAGGATCCAAGAGGGAACAATGCTGCTTGCTCAGCTCTCTGCCCACTTTCAGTCACTTCCCCTGCTAGTCACAAGCAAATTGGGCCCTTCTGGTGCTGATTCCCAGGTGGGTGGTTTTGTTCTAGGACACTGTGGGTCTCTCCAACAAACTCTCCTGTGAGGCTGGAGTTTCTCCTACCACCACAACCTCCACAGGTTTTTTTCAGTCAGAGGTTTTGAGGCTTTTTTTCACCACACTGGAACCCTGAGTTGCATGGTTTGTCTCGCGGCCCACTTGTTTCTCCCGGTGTATCCACATGCAAATGTTGGACCATCCAGTCTGCCAGCCAAAGCCCTGCTTGCCCCTGTTCTCCAGCTGCTGCCTTACTGCGAATCCTTGCCACCCAGCCACCCATCTTTGCCCCTTCTACTGGTCTGGATGAATGTTTCTGCTATAACTCCTTGGTTGTTAGACTTCCATACAGTTTGATTTTCTGTCAGTTCTGGTTGTTTTTGTTTTTAAATGTGTTGTTGTCCTTCTTTTGGTTTGTGAGGAGGCACAGTGTGTTTACCTACGCCTCCTTTTTGGCCGGAAGTCTTCAATGTTTTATTGTTTTCATAGTAAAAGCATTTCACCTCCTTGGTTAAATTTATCCCTAAGTATTTTATACTTATTGATGTAATTGTAAAAGGAATTGTTTTCTTAATTTCTTCTTACAATCTTTTCTTATTGATGTGCAGAAACACAGCAGATTTTTGGTATATTGATTCTGTATCCTGCAACTTTATTGATGTCATTTATTAGTTCTAATAGTTTTGGGGTAGAATTTTTAGGGTTTTCTAGTATAATATCATGTCATCCTCCAAGAACGAGTTTTACTTCTTCCTTTCCAATTTATATTCCTTTTATGTCTTTGACTTTTCTCATTGCTGTGGTTAGAACTTCCAATACTATGTTGAATAGAAGGTTTTAATAAAAATATTCCAGATATGTTTTTGAGAAGATATGTTTACAATGGCTTTGACTGAGACACTCTGGACATTTTTAATATATGTCTGTCTGATCCTCCAGGATTCCTTCTATTATTTCTTTGTTGACTGAACCAATCCCATTTACAGTCTCTACTCAGGACCTCTTATTTTATACATGTTGATTCTTCACAGTCTATCCTTCATATATTAAATGTTATACCCTCCGCAAGCACTTCAAAATCTTGATTACTACTTTATCATGGTATCTTTTCCCCCTAGGATGTCTGCAGAAGACCACAAACTTGCGCGTGAGATTGCCCTCAAACACTTCAAAGAGCATAAGGTTGAGATTTCAGGTGCAATAAAAGCATCATTTCCTTTCTTTGAGAGTCTTCATGAACGTGGATTCATCACCAAAAAAATGTATAAAGTAAGTGAAGTTTATTATGTCACAATCTGGAAAACCAGCCCGAAATTAGTTGTTTTGGTAGTTTGGAATCAAATATCAGGGCACAACTAGACAAGTGAGGGGTCTCCTGGAAGTGGGGGCCTTCTCAAGTACTGTTCTGAGTGTTCCTATAAGGTGAAAAAAACAGAAGCAGGCGTCATTGCAGGCAGTCATGCTCCTGACTGAAGGAAGGGGACTTTTTGGTGCCCCCTAGAGTGGAGGTGGATAACCCTGGAGGTAGGCTGGATCTGAAGACGATGGGCCCCATAAATGTACAATATAATGTCTTGTAGGTGTTAAAAGTGCAATACAGCATGAACTAGGGATTAGAGGTAAGTTTAATGAATGGATGAAGAACTTTAATCCACTGATTTAATAAAATAATTTACACAGCATTTTATTCCAATCAACATCAATTTAAATGCTTAGATCTGAGAACATTAAAATCCATAGAAAATGAATATATTGTTAGGACAAATTCTAAGTAGATGCTTGCTATTCCCTCTCCAACAGCTTTCAGTTTTCTTTTCCATTGTTATTTTTGGAATCTTGGAATTTAGATAATTCCAGCAAAAGATATAGGGGGAAATACAAGGAGAAGAAATATTCTCTTTCCCTCTAAATAGGCTTACTTTATGGCAAAGTTCACAGGAAGGGGAAAATCATCACCTGGCTTCCTTGAGCCCTTCTAGGCCAAGTGGGTCCCAGGGGAGGGACGAGTGTTTTTCACTCAATAGAACAGAGCCCATCACCTGCCCAGTCAATTCCTAAAACATTTTTCCAGGTTCTGAAAAGGGTACATATTTAACTTTGAACCAATTTTAGTTTTCCAAATTGGTCCTCCTTCCACCTAATATAAATGAGAGTGATGAGATCAAATTCACAAATGGGTATTTTCAAGGAAAAATAATTACTTATTTGTTGCTATACAAATATGGAGAGATTTTAAATCTGTGCATGAAAAGATACCTATGCATACGGAATTGTAATACATTAAAAATAAAATCACTTTCTAGGGCTCTTCTGTAACTTAGAATTCTGTATTCATATTTCCCCATTCACTATTTTTTAAGAAATCTAAAAGATCTTGTAAAGACCCGTCAACTGTACCAGAAGTGGTGTATGGCATTCTCGATGAAATAGAAGAGAAACGTTACCTGTCACTTCTGGAACTCTTGTTCAGCAAGACCATCATGAAGAACTACCCTGATTTAAATGGCATTTGTGAAGACTTCAGAGATGGTAATTAGGTTTATAGCCTACCTTTCAGTGTCCATGGCCAATTTTTTTTTGACAAATATATTTTGAGCATCTACCTACCATGTGTCATACATGATGCTAGTCAGTGGTGACACAGCAATTAAAAATACAGACATCATGAGCCTTCTCGAAGCTTTTGGTGTAGTGACTACAGTATAAAATATACCTGGAGGCCTGCTTAACTAGGCATTGATTTAAACTCCCAGAACAATCAGATTCCCAGTTGTATCAGATTTACTTGGAAGGACAAATGACAAGAACCACTGCATCTGGGTAAGGCACCATCAGCTGCTGCTCTTTTTGCAGGTGCCACACAGCAGTCCATCCAGTTGACCACTACCCATCTTGAGTGACAGCTTAGTTGTGGGTGCAGGATGCACCTGGCTTAGCAGCACCGTGACCATGGGAGTCAATGTCTCATGTAACAATTCTGTAGTCATTACTTCCAGGGACCACAGAAGGGACACACAAGTTACAAGAGTCACCATGTTGGAGGAAAACCAACTATGGCTTATAGTTTACGTGGAGTCCTTCTGAGTCCAATCATGGGTCATTTCTCACCCTAAACCCAGTGTGGACCTAGTAATACAGAAAAGAGAGACCACCTTCATCAGGGGTCCAGAGTAATGAGCAAGAAAATTAACCCAGACCAAATGTGCCCTTAAGCAAGGATAATGGTTCAATTAGCTCTTTCTCCACACAGGGTGAGACATACATTAATCAAATAATCTCAAAATCAATTTCTCTGCCAGAAACTGTGTTTGATACCACACAAAAGTGATTGATTCACCACTTTTTCCTGAGACTCAAAATGTATAATTTCTAACTGTAGTCTGAATTTGCGGTTCAGACTGTCCCTCCAATAATTTTAGGATGATTGTCCCTCATTATAATTTGTTCTCCCCATAATTTTTGTTTTGACTTACTGGAAAAATTTTTATTTCAACACAGTTTAGTGTCCACCAAGATCTCCAAATAACAATGGAGAATTCACAGGAGAGAGAATTATACAAACTGAGCAAAGCAGATGCTCTGGGGAAAGCACTTGGCTGGTGCGCTGATCTCACCCTTTTGGCAGCCTCCCAGGGCACTTGTGCAAACCTCTTGGGACCTCCTCCAATGCCACAATATTCACTCCATGCTGGTGGCTTCAGAGAGTATCCTTCCTTTGTCCTGGGATCATCTGGGTCCCCTGGAGTTCTTTCTAGTTCTTCCTGTGTCCTCTGGTGTCACTTTGGGAAGTGCTCATCCTCCCAACACAATAAACTCCACCCTTCTCTTAAACAAGCATTTATTTGAAGTTTTTGTGCTTTCACTTTCATACATGCAGTCACTTATACGATCTTTGTCCTTCTCCCAAGGAAATTTCTGTATTTTCCTTATAGTTTGAACAGGTCAGAAAACACACTTCACTTCCATTTTTTTATTTGACACATGCTTTTCCAGCCACCTATAAATTTTTTTTACATAAATAACAAATTCACGGTGTTTTCCATGACTCCTTTATCCTGACATTCGAGTGGCTCCTTTATGTGTGGGTAACATAAGGGCTCCCTTTTGGGGGGTTCTGTTTTCTGCACCAAGCATGGTGTGGAACTTGACCATGAGGACTGGGACTCACTGAATTCTGAGTGACCAGAAGGCTGAAAATTCCTAAGTATACACACTTGAAATGATGTCCCTGAGCTGTGATGCAGATCTCTAACTTCTTTTCTCTCTCTCTCCAGTGATCCTAAAGAAAGTCTGTGACCGAGCAAATGTGAATAAAAAAAGTGCAGAGAACGCTGTTACCCAACTAAGCCTTGAACAAGGTGATTGCAAATAGATAAAAATTGGTTCTCTTCTGCTAAGAGGAAAAGAGAGAGGGAGGTGGGACCTGAGTCCTGAGTGGATTTGGGGAATCAGGGGAGAACACCTGATGAGAATAGAAAATGCAGGGAAGGGTGTTTGTATGAACCTCTGAACAGAAGCCAACTTCTGAGGAGAAGTTGTAACAAGAGGCCATGGGCTCAATAACCAAGACAAAGAAGCAGGAACCCAGTGTGTCAGGAAACCAGACTTACAGACAGTTCTGACCTGGAAGTAATTACGATTTGAAAAGACTCATGTAAGAGAAGATCAATGTGAAGCTACAAAGAGCTAGGAATTATAGGCCCAAAGTCAATGTCAAAAGTAGACTTTTAATGATGGCAGAATAAGGAGCTGATTTAACTGTCAGGGATGTTGTACAAGAGCAGAAACATTGAAGGAGACAGGCAATCATAGAGAGAGAAAAGAGGAAATGACGGGATGCGGAGGAGAGGATGGGGCTATTTTGAGAGAGAGAAAGAAGAGGATGGGAAAGGGGGAAAGGACACAATGAAACAACCATATTATTAAGAGTTTACTCGGTGAACATTTACTTTAGCAGTTGTGGGCTTAGTGCTCACTGCGGCCCTTGGGTGGAAGTATCACCATCTGCCCATTTGCAGAAAAAGAGACTGAAACCTAGAGAAACGACGTATGCAGTTGGCTTGGGGTCAAATGAGCAGGATGAATCCAGGCCTTCTGAACCCAGAGAAACCGTGTGTACTTCCAGATAAACTCATGGAAAGGACAGACACTTGAGACAAAAATAGAAAAATACATGCAGAAAGAAAGAAACAGAAAGAAGAATACTAAGAGCTGGAGGAAGTGAAGGAAAATCAGTTGCTGAACGCTGATGAAAAGGCCCACAAAGCAGAGTGAACAGACCTGCAGAGGGAGGGTGTGTGTGAAGTGGGCTGGGGAGTCCGGTAAGACCAGCAGTCTGGGGTAGCTCTGGGGACTCAAACAGGTTCCCTGTGGCTGTGGTTGTCAAGACAAGCCATCACTAGTTACCAAGTGGCTCATGGATGACAGTGAGATGCCTGACTGAGGCCAGGGGTGCAGCTCTGGGTTGATGCCTGGGGGAGGGGTTGTCAGGTCCTACACGGTAAAGATTAACATGGGACTGGGGGGGGGAATTGCACAGCTCACACTTCAATTTCTGAAAGAAGGTTCGAATGTCTTCCTTCAGGAACTGGTGAAAACCCATATCCACGCCTGTCCTGGCTCTTCCCGGATGTGTCGGATCACACAGGTCTGTTCCTTCTGGCTGTTCTGTGATCCTTTGCTGTTCTTGTCCCGTTCTGCAGGCTATGGTGGGAGGGCTGCTTCTCTTTAGTATGGAGTGCCCAGAGTTGTCCATCTTGGCATGTGCTATGTCTCCAAAGATTTAGATAACAGAGTCTTCATACACTGAGTTGCCTGGGAGGGTTGGTCCTCTCCTTCTCACACCTGCTTGCTGCCAACTGTTGACAGCTCTGGGACCTATTGTCCATGTGCCTGGCTTCATGGCATCTGTGTCCATGTTCCTTGAACTTGGCTGAGGCCTCAGCTATTTGATGTTACATCCAGTGGTGGCCAGCATTGCAGGAGAGAGGTCAGCAGTGATGACTGTGTTCCTTGTGGGAAGAGTCCATCATTTGCTGAATCCTTTACATAGTTCTATGGGCCTCCCGTGCAAATCCCTCCCATCATCTCTGGTCCCTACTATAGCTTCCTGTTTATTATTTTTGGGTTTCCCCATTCTTGCATTTGAATTTCTCAGCTCTTCCATCAGCTGTACAACTATAATTGTCTGGATTAAATTCCTTCTGCTCTACAAGCTTAGAGTGGTTTCTGCTTTCCTGCTGGACCCTGATTGATGTAGAAGGCAAGGAAAATATCTGATTCATACATGATTCATAGGTACAGCTCCACCTGATAATAGGCTCTCCGAGCACCTCATTGAAACAGAAGATGTAAAAATGGAAACAAGTATAGTCAATGACAGTGATGCACTGGAAAGCCAATAAGCAAATGAACAATGTGCCCAAGTGTCTGAGCCAGCAGATAAGACTGAGTGGCTGGGATTGATGAGTGTGGAGGGGAACTGGCAGGTGGAGGGACTGCACATTGTGGGTAAAGGCACAGGAGAGACTGTAGTGATGATTTCAATGCTAGAAATGAAGAAAATATAAAGAAAGACAAAGTTGATGTGGAAGAGACATTCATGGGTCACAATTATTAAGAGACTGACATAGAATAGGAGAAAGTAGGCAACATAACTGAGAATGGATAAACTGAAAAATCGGGTGGGGCAGCAGGGCCACCAGTGGGGCAGGGAGACCCTGGGACACGCGTAAGGAGGAGCTCACCCTCAGGACCTCTTGTGCTGTGTCCTGGGCACCTTCTCTGCTTCTTCTTAGGTCCTGCTGGCCCCGGTAAACAATGATAAAAATATGAAGAAGTAGTCTGAAGACAGAAAAACACAGAGGGAAATGAATATCAATAAATAAAAAATGGGGAGGGGGACACAAAGAAAACTGTTGAAATGAGTAAAGGACAATAAGTGAAGAGCTGGCAGAGAGAGGGTCGAGCATCGTCTGATTGGAGGAGACAGTCACCACAGAGAAGGCACACGGGGCTGCTCCTCACACCACTGAGAAGGCAAGGTGTCCACCGTGGTCAAAGTGGCCCTGGAACCCTCTCAGATAAAAACAGGCTGCTACTTTGAAAAGTAAAAACACAAATAAAAATTAAAAACCCATATTAAGAGAGGCACAAAAGAAGGACGGAGCCGAGCAGCAGGGAAGGAGAGGGTGGAGAGAACTCTCCCTGCAGTGGGATTACAGGGGGAAGGGCTTACTTGCAGGGAGGGTGCTCATTCCCTTTGGGGAGACAAACGAAATTCTTCATTTATTTCATTTGGTCCAAGAGTGGAGCCACCCCACCATGGAATCCCCGTGAATCCCTTCCCTTTACATCTGATGGACACAATGAAAGAAAAGCCATTTTTTAATTTAGGAGGTAGATGGGAAGCCCAAGCAAGGAGCGATGATAACCAGGAGCCTGACATAGTAGGTAAGGCTGACTGAAGGGGAGTGTGATGTGAATCTCCGTACAGGGTGGGGGTCTCAGACACAAAGGGCCCATGGAGGCTGTCCTAGTGGCCTGGGTTAGAGGTAGGAAGGGGAGGGGACTAGCATCTCATGCAGCAAGCTCAGCAGAAAAAATATCCCCTGTAATTGGAAAAATATAAAAAACAGAAAAGGTAAATTTAAGTATTTATGTCAGAGAACATTTTTCTATATTCAAGGGAAATAATTCAGAGAGCCAAGATATTCACGAAAGGAGATGAAAATAAAAGGAAGAGGTATGAAGAGATACCTTGGCCAGAAACAGGCATAATTAGAGAAAATAGACTGAAGCAAGAGGAAAGTGAAGAATTAAAATGAGAATGAGAGAAGAGGCAGAGTGAGGGCGGAGGCGGGAGACGGGGTGACTGTGGGGAGGACGAGCTGCAGGATGGGCACAGCTGCCCTCTGTGCCTGAGTCTCACCACCTTCTGTGTGGGACCTGGGGCAACCTGCAGGCCACGCACAGCAGAGCACAGACCATGGTCATCTCAGTTAGCTTCTGGGTCCTCCTAGTGCTGTCTTAAGGGTTTCCTGTCTATGGGCTCCTTGAGACCCTAAGGAGTTCGCTCCTCTGTGCAGTGATCAGCAGTGACGACTCCACGGAACGCAGAAACAGCGAAGAGCGTCCCAAAGCTTCCACCTCAGAGCTGAAAAGAAAACCAGGTAAGGAGGCGGGAGGTCAAGGCTCGGGCTGCAGGAAGTTGAATTAACAGCCACTCTTTCCTGAGGCATCTATTCTGAGTTCATGCTGCACCAGGGATCCAGTTTATCCTATAATCCTTTTTTCTGCATTTATTTTACTTGACCTCTTGGGAATGTGCAAGCTAATAAGAAATCATTGTATCTACATTTTTTTGAAGATGAGACCTATTAATTTATAGGTCCTATTAATCAACCTATGCACCTATCTATTGATTATATAGTAGAAATAGGCTAGCAAAGTAATGAATTTGTTTGAAAACTAATTCTATGATATAAGGTGTTGGTTGGATTTATACAGTGGTTTCTATAGAGAAAAGAAAGCTAAGTATTTCTTTATTGGAAGGTCATATTGTCATCTGGTCACAAACTTTGAATAATGTCAAGAGCCAATTCCTTCAGTTATCTGTTGGTAGCAGAAATGGATAAGGTGTTTTGACACCCAAAGTATTGTTTTTGACAGAGTTCTTCAGCAAGTTATGAACATATAGTGACTTTTCAAAGGACCTTTGCAAATAGTACCTTACTTTTTCTTTTTTTTTTTTTTACTGTTGTTCAAGAACAGTTTCCTGCCCTCCCCCGTCTTACTTTTTCCTTTACAGCACCCCTGAGGGGTAAGCAGGATGGACAGTGTTACCCTTGTTTCTAGATGAGCAAACACAATCACATAAGTGTTTCAAGGTCTTCCACAAAGTCTCAAGGACATAAAGGGAAAGACAAACTAGCATGCTGGATGCTGTGTTGTTTCCTTTGCAAAACTAGAGCTCAAAACGGCTACCAAAATGTTGTTTCCTCAATCCTGTGTGTAGCATGAGTAATCACAAGATCTGTCGCTCTTCAGTGCACAAATTGGAGATTGGTTTTCCCTTGCAACTTTCTCAGAGGATATTGTAAACACATCTATTTAGTAAAACACCTTAAGACAAGATCTAAAAACAAATAAAAAATGTTCCCTGTTCTTCATATTATAAAAGACCAATGTTGCATACAATGCTTTCATTCTGCTATCTCACTATATCTATCCATGTAAAATGTAAGTTTGCTTCAGTTTTAGGGAGCGTACTTTCTGACTTGTGTCTCAGTGTAGGCAAACTGCGCTGAAAGGTGGTCCCAACATAGGTCTGTGGCTCAGACACAAGAGATTATTTCTCAGCCTTGCGAATGATTCAAGGGGCACCACAGTGTAGCGGAGACTCTCTACCTGCAACACAAGATTTCCAAGGTCTACCCTCATGAGAAACAGCAGATGAAGGAAGTTTGAAATGGCAACAGAAGGGAGAAGAGAGGAAAGGGAGAGAAGTGTAGGAAAGTAAGGCTCAAACAGAGCAGAGGATCCTCTTGTCAGTGACTGGTCTCTGCTCTGGGGACAGTAAATGGAGCATCAGTAACCTAAAAAGCAGGTGACTTAGAGGGCTGACCAGGTGGCCTATGTACAGGCCATGATATACATGGGTTTTCAAGCAAGATGTTTCCAAGCTTTATTAGGGAATTTCCTGCGGAAATCAGTTCCTTGGTCATACACTGAGACACCGACTGAAACCTATTAAACCTATTCCTCTGTGCAGTGATCAATAACCTGACTCCTTAGAAACGAGCAAAGGAGAGACCAAGAAGCCTCCTGCTCATGACTCTAAAATGCACCAGATAAGATGTATTCCTGAGCAGCAAAATCCAGTCTAAATCCAGAGCTCTTGTTCCCGAAGAACCTTATTCTGACATTCTCCATATGCCTTGATTCAATTACTTCTAGGGCATCATTTTGAGCATTTAATGTCTCCGACACCATTGGAATATGGAAGAGGGCAAAAGGGCATAATGAACTGTCGTTCAACTGGATGAGCCCAATCAATTGATATTATGACAATGTAGTAATAAAACACTACACTAGTAAATGACTGTCTGTGCTTCCTGAACTTGTGTGACTTTTTCCTTCACCAGGCTGGGGAAGTTTTCAGCCATTATTTCTTCAAACGGGTTCTCTACCCCTTGCTCGCTCTCTTCTGCTTCTGATGCCCTTATGATGCAGATGTTGTTGCACTTGATGTGTTCCAGAGGTTTCTTAAACTTTCCTCATTTCTTTTCATTCTCTTTTCTTTTTTGATACTCTGTTTGGATGCTTCCTGTTATTTTTGTCAATCCTCTGTGTTATCTAACCTGCTGCTGACACCTTCTAGTGTATTCTTCACTTCAGGTAAATGCAAATATTCTGTTAGTACATTGAGAATTAAAAATGGATAACTGGAACACAATATAAAAAATTGACTTTATTAATTCTTTAAAATCTGATGAAAGTCCCTTGGAATCCAATTCATGATATAAATGTTTTATGTCCCTTTAAATAATGTGCATTTGAACTATTTGGGAGATCTGGCTTTTCCCCATAAACATTCTCTTCATGAAGCAAAGCTGTGTTGTTTAAACCTCCTGGATCCACAGTAAATTAGGTTGTACGTGTTCCATCATGTCTTATAGAGACGTATTAATTCTCCCACTTGACTGTGTATTTGACAGTTCCTCCTTGTTCTGTATTTTTACTTGAAATACTTTGAGGCTATTCCTGACTGTTACAACTTAGATGAATTTTTTCTTTTAAAACTACAGAGTATTCCTCTTTATGCTTCTTAATGCTATTTGCTGTCAGATCTTTACTCAGGGTGCTAGTATTATTACAATAACCTTTATGTTTTATGGTTTTTGTTCACTTTTATTAAGTCTTCCTGTGCAGTTTATTTGGTTTCTTATAATGAGACTTAGTGTTTTCTTCTTAGTAATCTTCTCTGATACTTACAATCTTTTCATAGTTAAGTTTGTTGCTTTTGTTATGATTCCTATTATGTGTAGACTTATGTATTGTATATTCTTGCTATCCATTCCTTTTGTATGTTTTAATGTCTTTTTCCTGTGTACTGATTGATTGAGGTACAATTCTATATTCCACCTTTGTTCTCTGCTGGTTTGGAAATCAGAGATAAAATTTCTGTAATCCCTTTACTATGCCCTGATCTCAAAAAGTGTCAAGGATCTCAGCATGAATTCTCTCAAATTGAACATCCCATCTCCATCAGTAAACTATTGTTGTTTAACACGTCATTACCTTCTTTTAATTTTAAATTTTGAAACTATTGTATTTTGGTGTCAATATTTATTTAAATGATTTTTTCATTGCTATAAACACTTACCATTGTTTCTTTCCTTTGGTTTTACTTTGTGTCTAGTGGAATTAATACCTGGTTATTTTAATGGGCTGTCTAGGTGACAAACCTGCCAGTGTTGAATGTGCAAATTTGCCTTCAATTTGAAAGAATTTTTTTTAAATGTTTCCTCAGCATGCCAATGTGTTTACTGAATGGTCTTTTAGAATCTATTGTGTGGCTGATGAATGGTTTTTGGATTTTTAACCGTCATTTTTTAGTTAATAGCTTCTTTTCTTGTCCAAATCTTATTTTCTAGCTATCAAGTTGTGAAAATTTTAAGGCCACTGAAAACTTGAAATATTTTACCACAAACATCAAAATACTTTCCCTTCAATGCACAGTTGACAGGCACTGTTCTTCCTTCATCACATTTCTGCCCATCTATCCATTTCCCTGTCCATCCACTAACCATCTCAGGTTGGAAACACTTCAATCTGCAGCCATCAGGACATTTCTCTC
>PVJI01029150.1:0-15627 GCA_004026765.1 Micronycteris hirsuta
CCCCCAGTTTATGGAACGGATATAGCTTAGAACCTGCCTTGTTGTAAGTTATTTGTGTACTTCATGGGAATACTTTACTTCTGAAGTCTTTTAGTGAGGCACAGCTTGCCTTACTGTATGTAGCCATATTTATACCTGGCCTTTCTATCACGCACTTCTGTCTGTCTCAGCTGAGAGCCCAAGTCCATCACAGAAGCTATTTCTATCACTTCCCTAAGCCTTCTAGTTCACCACTTCTTCCAGAGAGTGCACCCTGGACGTATTAGAAACCACTGCTCCGAGTCCTCCTCCTAGTCGATTCTTTAGTTGCACACCTAGCAGAAGAGTCAATCTGAGCTCTCTCGGGACTGGTAGCGAACGCCTGTTCTGGCAGTACCGGCCCAGCCCAAAGTGCCTCACAGTCTAGGTTGAGAGGCAGACAGCCAAACTCTAGGATAGTGTGACATGCTAGGATAGGGGACACAGAGGAGGAGGAGTGCCCAATCCAGGCGAGGTTCTGGAAGGCCTCTCAAAGGAAGTACTACCCAGGTTTAAAGAAAAAGGAGGCAGTAGCTGGGGGTGGGCAGGGCACTCTGGGCAGAGGTGTAGCCACGTGAAGGACCTCAGCTCACCAGGAGAGTGCAGGGGGCGGGGCCTGGCAGAAGTGTCCAGAAGGCACCTGGGAGGGGAGCCAGGCCTGAGGGGCCATCTGAGTCCATGTGAGGAGAGTGTTATTCTGGAGACAAAGGGCTGTGGAGGAAATCCAAGAAGCTTTTACCTCTTGTTGCTTTGTTTTCCTGAGTCGTACCAGGAAAGTGGCTTTTGCAGCTGCCAAACAAGATTTTTAACTGGAAATGGGTGACTTAGAACATTAGAATTTCTTAAAATTGTAATGCATTCCTATTAAATACCCTGAAGGAGTCATCTGGCTTGAGGATTAAGGAAGTGGTATGTGAAAAAATTTAAATACTTGGGTCTAGAAGCAAACAAATCTGGGTTCCAATCTCAAATATAATTTGATAGTTATATCTAATCCCAGATATAACTTAATAGTTATATGACCCTGGACAAATTAAATTACATACTTTCTCTGAGTCTACCAGTCTGTGAAATGGAGATACAAATCATAACTACTTCACTTCACAGGGTTTTTATGAGGATTACCATATTTTGCCATGTACAATGCATACTTTTTTGCCCAAGTTTTTTCAGTGAAAAAAAAAGGTGCACATTACCCATGAGTAGCACTAGGCTGGGGTGCGCATTATACACGGCAAAATACAGCAGCTTCAGCAAAGGATTAAAAGTAACTAACAGAACATAGATGTTTTCCTGATGTAAAGAAAAATGGGATCTGAATGTGTTTTGAGTGATTTGCTTTGGGAAATAGGATTAGAAGCAAAACTCTTAACTTGTTTTTTTAAAGAAAATTCTTTCAAAGCTGATGCAAAACATGAATTTTAACAAATGAAACGTTGCTCACATCCAAATACCTACCTGCCGCTGCCTCTTGAAAACATGCAGGTTGGCAGCTGCTGACTGTCTGCTCAGTTTGTCAAGGGGAATAATTACGCTTTTGAGACAGATCTGAAAAGAAAGTGAGTATTTTGCACCTTTGATACTCTTAGGAACAAGTAACTTTTTTGGCAAACAGTGTCTTTTTTATGCTGTTTTTGTTCTGTATTGTGAACAGGCACTAAAATTGATGTTTTTGTTTTAAGAATATTACCAACTGGAAAGAGAAACTGTTTTAATGTGTGATAAAATTCATAAAAGTAAAAAGTAGCCGAGGCATTTTTTAGTAAGAAAAGTGAATGTAGAGTAGTTACTCCACTCGCAGATTTATCGTGAAGCTGTAGTAAGTCATCACGGCAGGATAGTATTGGCACAGACGGACAAATGGGTAAACGGGACAGAATTAAACACCCAGAAACAGACCCACACACACATGGACACTTGATTTGTGACATGTGGCACCACAGGACAGTGAGGAAGGACAGTCTTTTCAGCACGCTCAGCTGGGTCAGCTAGATAGCCTTATGGGAGCAGGGGAGTGGGGAAGGCTCTGGCCCCTTACCTCACACCACACACAAAACTTCAAGTCCAGCGGAGATTTAAATTCTAAATGCAAAAGGTAAATCTAAAGCTTCTAGAAGATAACAAAGGAGATCATCTTCAGCATCTTGGGATAAGTAAAGTTTTCTTAAAGAAGATATGAAAAACACTAACCATAAATGAAAACACGCAATAAAAGCAGTCATTTTTGTGCATGAGAAGACACCATGAAGAGAGTGGAAAGGCAAGGAGATGTCCCCCCTGCGTAGCTCTGCGCACGTTGTATTCAGAGCACGCGTCGTGCTCGTCGACTTCTCTCAGGGCGGCCCGTTGAAAGATGGACAGAGATGCGAACAGGCACCTGTTTCACAAACCAGGATGTTCAGAAGGCCAATAAACACACGAAAAGCTGGTCATGCTCTTAGTTGTCATAACAATTCAATTTCAAGCTATAAAGTGTTACTACATACCAATCAAAATGGCTGAAATGAAAACCACTGAAAATACCAAGGGTTGACAAGACAGGGAGCAGTTGGGGTTTTCGTACACTTCGGGGGGAACTGTAAATTGGTGAAACCACTTTGGAGAGCAGCTTGTCGGTATCTTCTAAAGCTGAACAGACCCTGCAACCCGGCAGTTCTTCCAGGTGCATTCCCAGCAGAAGCGTGAATGCGCGTGCACCAGAGACTCGTGCGGGAGTGTCCACACTGGTACTACGCGTACCAGCCAAGCACTGAAGACAACCTCAGCGTCCGTCAGCGGTAAAACCGACAAACCGTGGTATGTTCACATGGTGAAATGCCCTTCAGCAATCGAGAAAGCTGCCGTGGCGTGCAGCAGCACGGCTGTATCTCACAACCGTGACGTCAGGTGTGTGTAGACGTCCGAAGCCCGGGAGCACTCGCCCCTTGTGCTGGAAGTCCGACAGCTCTTACCTCTGGGGTGGGGAGGGGAGCCGTGACCGGGAAAAGGCCGGAGTGCTTCTGGGATGCTGCCAGTGCGTTGTGTTTGTCTCTTGGTCTGGGTGGCGGTTTCAAGGCTGTCTTCACTTTGTGACAACTTACCAAGCTGTGCACTGCGTGTCCTTTCATAGGCGTGAGTGTGTTGCACATCAGCTAGGAAGTTTCTTTAAAAATAGCGCGCCTGAAGCACTTAGAAAGGTGTCTGAGGCGTGGTCGGTGTCCAGCAAGTACTGAGTAGCGCCCTGTAGGTCCGTGGCGGTCATCTCAGCAGGAAAGCCTGCCGGGCCCGCCGCGCTCTCTCCGAGCGCTGTTTTCTTCGTGCTCTCTGCCTCCACAGCACCCACTGCAGTGTGTTCGGTCTCGGTGCCTCTGCTTCCCTCACCCGTGAGCTCTGTGCGAGCCAAGACCTTGTCTGTCTCGTTGACCACAGGAGCTCTGGCACCTGGCACTTAGCACAAAGCTGAGGGCAAAAGAGATGCCTGATTGGAAGTTGTCAAAGGAAAGACCGAATTCCCAGCAGAAGTTTCTGTTCCCCTAAATAAACATCTGTTAGGGAGAATCAGCGTCTCTCTCCAAGGTCATTGCCAGTACTTGACCATGATAAGGTCTTCCTTGTAGGCCACTGTATTCTCTCCTGCTTCAAGTCCATTTTTCTTCTTTAACGAGCCACAGTTAAAGAATCAAAGAAAGTGAGGGCTGGGAGAGTTGAGATCATGTGGTTCAACCTTCTTTTTTTAACCAGTAGGTTGAGGTAACATCCTTATAGTGTAATCCCTCTGTGTCCCTGGAAACCATTGATTTGTGCCTCACCCCTCTTGCTTTATCTATGAAGAAGGTCAGCGAGAGGGCCACAGAGCAGTGGGTGGGGTTTTGTCCCTCTCCTGTTTGTTCTGGAGGCCCGTGAAGTAACTGATTACTTCAACCTGCTTGGGCCTAGCAGTTAACCTTCATCACGGCCCGAGGGGCCACACGCAGCTGCTAATGTTGAAGACAGAACGAAGAAAGTAATGTGTCCTCATCAAAACAGCCACATCTCTGGGTAACTAAGTCCCCATAACGTGCCCGGGAACCTAATAAATGTGGGCATCAAATACCCGTTACATTGTAGTTGTAGAAAATCACTGTTAACCAGAGATAGGATCCTGTCAGGGGTGGGGGTGCAGGACCAGGTGACGAGTCCGTGCCCAGCCGCCCTGGGCCGCACCTCTGCTGCCCTGACTCAGGCAGCACCAGTGGGAAGGTGGGCCTGTGATTCTTTAAGAATGCTGGAGAATTTGAGCCAGTTGCGCCTGAGCATCCAATTAATGGCAAGGGTGGCTGGGCTTTGCAGTCTGCAGGAGAGGGGCTGGATGGCCAAACAAAACCCACTCTGTCTGAACCCTAAACACGTGTTCCCAAGGTGTGTGTTGTGTGCTTGGAAGTATGAGTCCTGCTTTTACAGTTGTTTCCTGGCTTCCAGAAAAGGTACACAGTCTTGTTTTTTCCCCTTCATGTCTGCTGGAAGAAAAAACACTCCGTCCAGAAGGCTAAGGATTTGTGCTCAGTTCTCCCTTCTCGGTAAAAACACATTCCAAACCTCTGGGCTCATGCTGACTTCAAAAGTGCCAGTGTGCCTCTAGGAATCTGTGCCCCCCGTAGAAAAGCTCCAGGCAGCGGAGAGTGGGCATGTGGAGGAAGCCCCGATGTAGCTGACGCACAAGCTCAGATTGTATCTGTCTGGCCCCCTCTTTTTCTGTAATGCCCTTTTACAGCCAGCCACACCCGAGGGGTCAGGTCTCCCACCCGTCACCATGGAGCGTTCTGAAGACGCCCTGCAGAATCACTGTGCAATAGCCGCCTTGATAGAGCATCTTGCAAACCCCAAGGAAAGTCTGCTCTCCTGTGCAGGAAGCTGTACAAGGGGAATGGTCCCAGGTTTCTCGTACAGCTGACCACAAGGACAGGCGGTTCTTCATTGCAGCCCCAGATCACTCCAAAGGGATGGTCTTGCTGTAGTTCAGCAGGAAACCTCTGCTCTCCCACTGCTTCTGGCCTGTCCTCAGGAATGCCTCAAGGCTTAACGGGACCGCTCCCAGTGAGTTAGAGAAGCTGGGTCCGCCTTTTATTACCACTTCGGGGGTGGGGAGGGCTAACTGCCGGCAATTAGATTGTGTCGCAGTGCTCTGAAACCTTGAGCGCGCACCGGGTCGTGATTCCAGAGATGTTAAAGTGTGGGAGAAGTGTGCATCTAGGAACTGCTGAGATACAGTGGGTGCTCGGTTCTGCCCCACAGCCCCTCTGACCCTCTGTCCCGGAGACAGTGGAATGTCTCAGTGGCACCGTATTGGTCTCTCCAGACTCCTGTAGACGTCTCATTGTCTCGGAGTGTTGGTGATCCCGTCCGAGTGTGTCCTGGACCTCCTTTGTCAGCTTTTCCTTACCAAGGGGCTGGGCACACTTTCTTTCCCTTCTCCCCAAAAGGAGCATCTGTGTTTCTACAGTGCGGCCTCACTCCTTAGCGGAGTAAAAAGGCTAGCTCACATCTGCTCATAGAGTTAAGTGGGCAGCGTTCAAAGCGGCCAGCTCACTGGATGCCAGCTCATTTCATTTTTTTCCCAACTCCATCCACATAATAGACTGAGTCAGAGCTCTTGGACACTGAGAAGCCAAGGAGTCAGGATTTCACCCAAAGTATCAACTCTGCTTCGAGTCCAGGTAGTTGGAAATCAGCTCTGGATTCTGTCTGTCAGCCCTCTCTCCTCTTTGTTCCTTTTTGTCCTCTTTTTCCTGGCAGCTTCTTTCTCCTCGTCTCTCACAGAGCTCTTCATTTTGCTCTGGGTGTGAAGCACACGGAGGGGAGAAACCTCCAGGCATCACCAGGAAAGGAGCAGTGCTCATTGTTGTAGAATAAAAAGATAATGGCCAATTTGTCAAGAAGTGTTGACAAGAAAGATAAAGTTGGAAGTAATTAACTGGCTGACATGCTGGGAGTGATGTGCCTGCCAATAGCTCCCTAAATCAGCCGGAGCCTTGGAGATGTGACAGCCATTCATCATCTTTACAGCACGCCTCTGACAGGCAGCCCCCCGGTTAGAAACCCGGCCAGACAAATCGTGTGCCTGGACTCTCCGTGCCTTCTGCTGGGGTTGTGCTGGGGCACCCAGGCCCCACGTCCAGCCGGGAGGTGCCTGGAGGTGATGTGCGAAATGGGACGGCTTGCCTGGCCTGGCGTGGAGTGCCGTGCTCGTCCTCAGGGATGGGCACTTGGAGTCCCTGAGCCGACCTTGCAGACTGCTGCAGGGCACACTGCTGACAGGCACAGAGCACAGGCAGTGCTGACCCGGAGGGAGCTCTCCCGGTGGCCTGGTCATCTAACAAGTGCTGCTCCCAGCCGGCCAAGAGGGGGCGCCTGCGAGACAGGTCATAGGTTATAATGTGGGATCCCTGCAGGATGCAGTTAGTTTGCAGCTGTTAAATGTCCTTCTGCAGGTTCTGGGTGAATTATAAACTGCCTGTGTCCTGTGAAAACGCAGAGTACAAAATTACAGGAATGCTTTGGTTATCACAATATACAAAATAGGTTTCAAAAAGACTGTGCATTGGTAAAAATAGTATTTTGGAAAGGTGATCATATTGTGGTGAACTTCCCTCCCTCAGATTTTTCTTAATTAAAAAAAAAAGGTGTACCTGCCTCATTGGTATTGAAAAGACAGGATTTTTTGCCTCCCCTTTCCCTAATCTGGGCAGCTATTAGCATTCTATGGCCCCCACGGTGGCCCTCACTCTCTCACATACTGATTCAGCATGTCCTCTAGGTGTTGTGACAGACCTGCCATTGAAACTGTGACTGGACGCAGGACAGGGCGGGGACAGCCGACAGAGCTCTCGTCCTTTAGGCCTCCGCGCACTGAGACAGCAGGAGCCTATTTGGGTTGTCCGAGGCAAGCTGCCTCTCTTGCACCCAATCTCTTTTATCTTGGTGCCTAAGGTCCCCGAGAGCTCCAAGGACATTGGATGTCCTAGCTTTGAAACTTTCTAGCAAGGCCAGCCTTCTCTTTCTCAGTGTGTAGAAAAGGAAGAAAGTTACTTTTCCTAAGTTCCTGCAGTGAGAAAGGAAAGCACGACCATGCTGGGCGCAGCGGTGCTGTTCCGTCCCTTGTCCCCGGGTCTCAGTAGGTAGCTGCGGCCTGCCAGCCTCTCTTCCCTTCCCCTACCACCTGCACTTCAGTTGCCCCCACAGCCTTTCTCCATGTCCCGTTTCGGATGTCCGCACGTTTCCTCTTGATTCACTGCTGCCCCTTTGCTCTTAAGTGACCCTGTTCAGAAGGAGACGATCACGTGTTGGTGTTCTGCAGTCCATTCTGCTGTTACTTGAGTCCCAGGGGAACTGCCTGCCAAAGACACCAGGGCCCAGCCAACCCCAAAACCTCGCGGGTCTGACGGGAGCCCGGCTGCTCTGTTTTTGGCTGGACGTTGGACACAGAGCTACATTTTGGTGCCGGGAGAACTGATGGGATGATCTGAAGCGGCCACCATTCTATACAGTGGTGAGGACCCGAGACAGTGTCCAGCTTGGCCTCATCCTGGCTGAAGGGGAGCTCCTCAGTCAGACCGCCGAGGTCCCCTGCCAGCCGTGTGGCATACGTCACCAGCCTAGCACCAAGGGAATTCAGGGAGTTCTTACTTGACAAGGAACCACATAAAATGCAGGCTTTGGTCTGCCCTAGAAATAGGAGAAAGAAGGCCCAGAGCCATTGGGAAGCAAGGCATAACGTCCTCATAAGTGCCTGAGGGAGGCACTGGGAGGGCCTGAGTAGTTTCGCAGATGGGACCGCAGATGCTCCCGTCTGACCGGCTTTCCAACGGGCCCGGGCTTTGTGTTCGATGACCCCGCATCAGTTTGTTTTTGTAATAGCCAGTGGTCACCAGGGTGCCAAGACTGGGACAGGAGGTTGATAAATAACCAAATGAACCACTCAAGAAGGGATTACCAGGCCAAGATCCTTTGGCTTGGACACCAGTCCAGAAACCTGGGGACAGTGATTCAGGAGACCCTTAGGAAACGAAAGTTCCTCAGGTGGTAGGAATGTCAGCCTGAAGACCTTGAGCAGTTAACACGTTAAGCACGGCATCAGTCCCTGGGGACTGACAGTGAACTTTCCATTCAGGTGGTGTCTGTCCCCAGGGACTTTTCGGTGGACTTTTCGTTTGGGCGACATCAGTGCTTGGGACCGGCAGTATCAATGTTAAAAAATAAATGTTGTCATTTTAATGAAGTTTTGCACTGGCTGCACCACTGTGCGCCTGTTTATACTCTAACTCAACACCCGTGGAGTGGTCGCCGGCCCGCTGCCTGAACGGAAAGCCCAGCAAAAATCGGCTCCGTGCCTGATGTGTTAAAGACGGACCCTGTCTGTTGGCCTCACCCGCAGTGCAGCTGGTCACCACCCGCCCTTGGAGATCACTGAGGAAGAACTCAGAAGGGTAGGCCACAGAGAAGGAAACAGCTCCCAGTCCCAGCACCAGCTTCTCAGCCATCACCCTCGACAGGGAACCTACCTAGGCAAGGACAAGTTCAAGTCGGGGTCCCTTCCTCAGCTTATACACTGTCCCAGCTTCTGGAAACCAATTTTTGGAAAGCAGGGAGAAAAGATGTTTGGTGGGATCTGTTTAGTGTAGAAGGCACTGAGACAATTTCTTACCTGTGTTTGTCAATTCTGCTCAACTCTGGAAAGCCCTTCCTCAATCAACAAGAATTTTCTTTTCCAAGGTCTTAAATTCAGCTTCTTTTAGAAAAAATTAACCCTCGAGGTGGGGAATGAATGAGAGTGCAAATGTCTGTGTAACTGCCTCTTCCCTTCTTGACACCTTAACTCACTGTGTTCTCCTGTCCCTCTGCGTTGTCTTTCCAACACCAGGTTCATTTGTGTGCCCTGGGCTTTAATATGTGGATAGGCAGCTTCCATTTGCCTTACAGATTCACAAACTACATAAGATCTCAACCGGATGTTCTCACTGGAATTTGGGGTAGAATGTATATCTCTTCAGCCCTGTTAAGACAGCCATGGGACTTGGTATCCAGCAGCTTCGAAAGTTCTTGCAACGCACCCTCTTTTCCTTCTGGCCTCAGTGCACAGCGAGAGGAGCTGGGAAATCTGGTCGACCTGCCGCTTCTGCCCAGGCCTCCATCCCGCTGAGCTTGTTTGTTGTCAGGTCCGCTTGCCTGGACTGTCATCAGCGGGGCCTGGTTTGTGTCGTTAGTGCTCCTGTGCTGTCGGGCGGGGCGTGACCAGCTTGCCCTTTACAAGCCTGCAGCTCCAACAGGGAAGGATGAGGGGCACACAGGGGAGCGGTTATGGAACAGGATGTAGAAAACTCCCAGCTGCCCCATAAAATGAGACTTCCTCATGAAGGGGGCTTTAGAGCAAAGGTGATTTTTTCCCCATGAGTCAAACGTCATCGGTCTCTCCCTCCAGTCTCATAAAACCACGTCTGAGTTTAAAGAGGGAATATTTCAAAAGACAGGCTGTGTCACCCAAGTAGGCAGGAGATTGAGGACTTAGTAGCTGGAACTACTGAGTTTCCACGGAGGCTGATTTATCCCACACTGCGCAGTCTGGGCTGTCTGTAAGCGTGGCGGCCTGGAATCGAACAAGCTGCCCCGGGAAAGCCCTCTGTGGTGGCCTGGCTGAGTGTTGTCTTCGGAGGCTTTCAGGTGCGTTAGTAGCTTCTGAAAGGAAATAAAAGAAATAGGGGATGGGTACTTAGGGGTCCGAGCGCAGGGTTAGCCACAGCATCAGTGAGGAAGTTAAGAGGAAGGCACAGTAGGGTTCCTTTCTCCCGAATGGCCAATTAGAGAGAGAGTTAGCGAATCAAAACATCCCACCCAGTGCTTCCTTTCCTTCATCTTACAGTTATTTACTCCATGCCTGCTGATGCCAGGGTAGAAATCTGAGACACGTCCCTCCCACTGTGAGCTTGAGCTATATACTCATAGCTATTATTTAAGGTCCTTTCAAAAGATACAATTTTTAACAGAAAGGATAATATCCAATAGCCTGTGACCTACTGGGCCACTGTTTCTTCATATGAAAATGGAATATAAATAATAGTGTCTACTTCCTAGGATTGAGATAGCACATATAAGCATTTGATGCAGTGAGCTCTCAATACATTTAGGTTTCTTTTTGTTGTTACAATAGACTGCCTCCCACAATAGAGTGCCAGAAGTCATGGAGGGAGGGAAACAAGGTCCTATACAGGATGGCAGACTCTCTGAGCACCGAGAGTTTCGTTCACTTACCTTTCTAGAATCCCTGCGTCTGTATTTGCATTCTTCAGCAGCCTGTAGGCATGATTGGAGACTCTGGAAGGAAGGAATAGAGAAATGTAGCTTAGGGAGAAACTCCTACAGGAAAGTAAAATAAAAATAGGAAAAATTGAATGGGTGATAGCAGCTGGTCAACTTAAAATCTCTACTCTGAGCAAGCAGAAGAGTGTGTACAATCTCCTTCTTTCTTTCATTCAGGTCTTTGGATGAGGGTCCAAAAACAGCATTTGAACAGGACTCTCAGTCCAACCCCTCGTTTTCCCTGGACGTGTTCCGTCCGTTTAGTCAGCGGTGCAGTTTGTCAGCGGTCGCCCTTGCTGTTGGCCCAGAGCTCACCCTAGATCTCAAGGCAAGCCCCTAGTGTTCATGTCAGTCACTAAAGGCCTGGTCAGTAGTCCCTCCCACGAGCCCAGCCCCTCTCTCTCCTTCCCCCTGGACTCTGTCTCCTCATCTGCCTCCGCACACGCTCAAGTGGGAAGTATTATGCAGGTGACTTACTTGGGCTTTCTTTTAAAGAAGTTGGGGCCATATGATGCGATTTCCGTTTGAATTTGCAGAGCTGTGTTGGAGGCCTGTCAAAGCTGTAGCAACAGGAAGGTAAAATATCTTCTCCCCAGAGGTGTCCATTCTCTGCTCCCTGATCTGATCAGTTTTTGGACAGCTCTTTTCCCCTGGGAGAGTGGAGCGGGGAGGGGCTTTGGCTGGTTTTTGGTTTTGTGTTTGTGTTGCTTAATCCCTAGTGAGGCCAGCTTCGGTGATGTTTATCGTTTGTTCTTGAAAACAGAACGTGTTCTAGAACGCAAGATTGGCACACAGTTGTTAGGGCGCCTGGGTTTTGATGTCTGATTCGTAGAGTTAACTTCTTTGGGTTCAGGCAAGGAGCACCTATCTTCCTCATCAAAACACTTTATGTTCCTACCAGCGCCATTCCAACAGTCCACATTAGGACTATAAATTATATGTAGGATATATAGAATATATACAGAACAAGCATACATAGTTATATATGTTTATTTATGAAATGTCACATACTTGATTATAGTATAATAGATAAAGTGGCCTTTTTTCCCCAGTCGTCTCTGCTTCCAAAATCTTTATCTGGGTTCAAGAAACTCGGTCCTCACACCCGGTAATAGTAATCATCGGTACAGCTCACGCAGCCCCACGTGAGTGAGC
Organism: Micronycteris hirsuta; assembly: GCA_004026765.1. Taxonomy (NCBI): domain Eukaryota; kingdom Metazoa; phylum Chordata; class Mammalia; order Chiroptera; family Phyllostomidae; genus Micronycteris; species Micronycteris hirsuta. The sequence continues at coordinate 11,482 of PVJI01029150.1, forward strand.
AGCAAGGTTAAGAGCCCAGCCTCGGCCGGGAGGAGTGGAAAACGGCCTCGCAGTGAACATGCAGTGGGGTTAGTCCCTGTGGACTTGGCTTTTCATTCTCAGCTCGGAAAACCTCCGATGGGCTTCCGAAAGGAAACCATGATGCTAAAACATTTCTGAATCCTGTAGCAGGAAGCTTACGGAGGACGTCCTGGCTCGCTGCTCTGCTCAGGACCTGCACAGAAGCACCAGCGGGCCTGCCAGTAGATGCCACATGAGGCTGCCCGTCCACTCCTAGAAAGGAAAGAGGGGGGCAGCTACACTGTCACTTTTGCCTCTAGTTACAGAGCCTGGCGCCTCGAGCTTGGACCCCGATTTGAATAGCCCCGTTCAGGATGAGTTTGGAACTTGATGATTCGCTAGTGCTGGCTCAAGCGTCAACCTTACATGTATGCTTTTTCTGCACACAAACATATAACTGTCTTTAGCAACTGCTATTCTTGGACAAAAACAGATGAAGGAAGAAGCATTTATAAAGACCTGCTTAGCAAGTTCATATCCATTATTTCATTTAAACCCCTGAACCCTGGGAAGGAGGTAGTATTTGCCCCATTTTATAGATGAGCAATTTGAAACTCAAAAGTGGTGATGGTTATGCAGCTTACAAGCCGCAGAATTGGACCTCCAGAAATGTAGATGCAAGTGTTCTGACTCCAGACCCAAAGCTGCTTCACGCCCCCACCCACACTCCCTCTCGCCTCGTTAAAGAAGAAGCGCCATAGTGCTTCAGTCAGATGGGGACTGTCCCCAGTCACTGTGGGTGTGGGGAAAGTCACTGCCTTGGTCTCCTCTGGAGTAAAACAGGACTGCAAGTGCGTTCCCCTGCCAGGGCGTGTGGGTCAAGGGAGTGGCAGATCGGAAAGATTAGTTGAAATGTGCTTCGTAAGTATGAGGCATTAGATTATTACTTTCACATATGTCAACTGCTCTTGTTCATCAGATTTCTGGGCAGTTCCCTCTGGGTTTTACTGGAAGAAATGCAATGGTACTCAAATTTTTAAAAATAATATTTATAACAGCAGTCTCTTGCCACATTACCACATTGAACCAAAACCCTGGAATTTCCTAAAACCACTTAAAAATTCATTCTAGTCAATAGTTTGTACTCAGGGCAATAAACTGGATTCTTCTGTTAAACCAGTCTAGACTCCCAAGTTGATCTGTCACATTTTGCTTCCTGCCCGTGAATAGACACAATCGTGTGTCTTTTGACTTCCGCGAGCCTGTGCCCTCCCTCCTAACGTCCTTCCACAAGCAAAGCTTCGTTTCGTGTGTCAGTTGCCATTCACCCTCCTGCACAGGTTCCTACTGGAACGAGCCGGTGCTGCCCTGCTTCCAGGACCATTTCAGCCTCTCCGATGCACTGACTCCAGGCCTTCCAGCATTACTGCTAGTTGCCCCATGTAGTTCTGAACCTCCAGTCCCGACTGGCCACGTGCCGCCCCCCGATGACATCAGCAGAGTGGGTGCTGGTGGTGAAAGGCATCCCCTTCGGACACCAGGCAGGACACGCTGGGTGCAGTCCCTCCGCACCTGCTGCAGAGGTCGGCGGTGGTCCTGGAGGGACCGAGGGGGCGTCTGAACTCCAAGGAGCTGGGCTCTGTCACGGGAGCAGGCAGGGCGGCTGTACAGCCACAGTCCCCGGGGTTCAGTGTTGTTGCGGTGAGTGACCTAGCCTCACTGCCATTTCTGTGTTGCCCACAGAACCCACTGGTTTTTATTTACCGTGATTGTTCTTGGCACTGGAGGCAACTGGGGAAAGGAAGTGAGAGTTAAAAGTGCAAAGGTGCTCCATCTGGTTCTGCTGTACAACAGGGACAGTTTTGGGTCCAGGGTTGCTAGTTTCTAAAAGACGGGCTCATGCTGCCTTACCCGCAACATCTGAGAGGAAGCCAGCCCCAGGGCGGGCAAGGCTTCCTGCCCACCAAGTGTGCCCCTCAAAACGAGGAGTATGGGGTCGAGAAGAAATCACTCAGGCTGAGCTTTCTGCGTGGTACTAGATCATTGATTCTCTCTCTGCATCTGCAAAACGATGTCGCCACCGTGCTGGTGAGCCACCTGCCCACTAATGACCCCATGCCTCCCAAGCTCCAAGTGTTGAGTGTGACCTCCTCTTCCCTTTGTTTTCCCAGCATTAATAATAAGCTGCAGCAGCCGGAGGCAGCTGCCGGGGTGCTAGAATACGCCATGAAACACTTCGGAGAGCTGGTAAGTGCTTCGTTCCCGTTTCGAAAGCCAGAGGCAGCAGCCTGGCTGAGGAGGCCATTGGCCCCAGGCTAGAAAGTTACTTCCTTTTCGGGGGTTTTCCTGACTGGTGACAGCCCCATGCGACTCACCTGTGCCCTAAGGATGAAGGAGACAATGGCTGTATGGACTTCTTCACAATGAGCACAGGGAGGACAGGGTATAAGGGGTCTACATGGTAATGGGAAAAAATATAGTAAAGATTAAATTTAAACGTTTTTTTAAATAAAAAAATAATAAAATAACCTAATAAAAGACCCTAAAGACAGAGCCTGTAAACAGGAACAGTTGGTGGTTGTCAAACTCGTGGCACATGCCCAGCCCTTGGCTGACGGCTTTACGTGCTTCATCTACTTCAGTCCTCGCAACAAGCTGGTGAGTCTGTGTTGCTGTTCCCCCGTTTTACGGAAGAGGAGGCTGTGGCCCCAATGGGGTAACGGCCTCGCCTGAGCTGAGAGAGGGAATGAAAGGCAGAACCAGGACTTGAACTTGGGCAGTCTGGCATCAGAGCCCGGGTGTCTAGCCCCAGCCTGAGTTAACTTTGTGTCATCTGTGGCAGCTGGCACTGCCACTGACCCACAGTTAACACTCAGTACATACGTCAGTACACACTTCAGGTGAAACCACGGCCAGGTCCCCAGAAAAAATGCACTCTTCATTTATACCTACTGTTGAGTGATTGTTCCATTTCATTAGCACTGGCACAGCTTCTCTCCTGCCGTCTTTGCTCTGCCAATATTAAAATGTTCCCATTACTCTCTGTGGTCCTGGGAGGGTGCTTTGGTAACTTCCTAACCACATATAAAGCATCAACTTAATCAGCTTAGCATTGACTTCCTGGAAGGTCAAGAAGTTCCGGGCCCATATGTTTGATAAGGAACCTTTCATTAGTCATGTAGGTCACTTACTCTGGTTTGCCTTAGTCAAGAGTCCAGTGTGTTGCGTGAAGAAAAATTGTGACCACTTCCCAGGCTTTCGCCTCATGCAAGGACCGGAACCATTACGAGAGTCGTTTGCCTCTTGAGCACAGACCTGTCACTGGACTAGGAAAGCATCTCTCCAGATGACGAGACAGAAGGGACGACATCTCGTCCATCCATGCCACGGTCCCTGTTTGCTCAGGGAAGACAGTCGGGGGAGAGGGGCCGCCTAGGCAAAGCTGGCATTCCCTTGGGTAGCCTCAAGGCTCTCCACCGCAGTGGGAGCCGACTGAAACCAGGTTTCCACAGCCATCCGGGGTTCAGGTGATCTCCCAACAGATAGTTTTTACCCAGGGGCTCAGCGCGCCAGCCTCTGGCTCCAGGTTCTGAAGGTACCCATTAGCTTCAGGATGATTGCTAAATCTGTGGTGGATTTTCTGTTATATTTAGGTAGCTGAATCATATTAAACTTGACAATGGCTTGCTTTTTCTTGGCAGAGCCTGCGCTTTCTCAGCACAATTTATGTAACAGCAATCTCATTAGAACTTTGTGTGATTCATTGCTTAAACCTTATAGTTCCTGCAGTCTATTGCAATTCAGAATATCCTGCCCCCTGCCTGACCTGCTGCCTGCGCTGCTCCCCCCGCTTTCTGCTTGTTCATACCATGCGTGCCACACATTAGTCATTAGCCCCTCTTTTCCTTTCCACCCAGTGTGGAAATGCAAAATGGGAATTTTCCAGTGTTCTTAATTTAAGAGGGGTTAATGTTACCCTGTCTTTGCAGTCACTCTTTCTCTCTAAGTTTTCTCTTCCCTATGGAGGCATTATTCTAAATAGGCTTGGAAGATGAAGCTTAGGGAGTTTTACCTTCCACGGAGCCAGAAATGCCCGTTTTGGGGAACCCCACTACCCACCGGCACTGGAGAAAAGGCTGTGGCGGC
>PVJI01029151.1:0-15608 GCA_004026765.1 Micronycteris hirsuta
AAAGCATCTGAACCAGACTCATGTGTGACATAGATGTTAGAATTATCAGAAAAAGAATTTAAAATAACTATAATTAATGTTAAGGGCTGTATTTTTTTTTAAATTGACCACATTTAAGAACACATGGATATGTAAGCAGGGACAAACTATAAAACTAAAAGAACATTCTAGAAATTAAAAACAATGTAACAAAAATAAACAATACTTTGCTAGGGCTTATCTGTAGACTGTATGGTCAAGTAAATAATCAGTTAGCTTGAAGTTAGGTCAATAGAAAGTCCCCAGTAATATGCAAAGCAAAAAGAGAATTTGTACAAATAGAACAGAGCAGCCAAGAACTATAGGATAATTTGAAAACAGGTAACGTCTATGTAATTCAAACATGAGAAGGAGATGAAACAGCAGAGTAGGAGGAATATTTGACATGAGAATAACAGACTACTTTGCAAAATTAATGAGACCACAAATGAAGAGCAGGACATAAACCAAGCAGGATATAAACCAAGACGTTTCCACCTAGTGTTATTATAGCCAAATTGGGGGGGGGGCGGGAATAGACAGGAAAACTTGAAAGAAAGCAAACACTTTACTTGTAGAGAAACAAGAATAAGAATTATAGCCAACTTCTTATCAGAAAACATGTAAGCAAGAAGATAATAGAATGAAATAATTAAAGTTTTTAAAGAAAAAGCCACAATCTAGAATTTATACCCAGCAAATTTCTTTCAAAAGTGAAAGAGAAATGCTTTCTCAAATAAACAAAAATTCATACCAAATTTAAAATAAATTTTATTTATATAGTGTGTTTATGTATATATTATATACATAAGAAAGTTTTTTAGAGAGAAGAAAATTATATATGTATATATAGTATAATTATGTATATATGATATACATAAGGAAGAATGATCTTCAAAATGAATAAAGTTTAAATAATTTTTATTTTTGATTCAATTATAACTTTAAAATAATATTGATATATTGTGTGATTATACTATATGGATAAATGTAGTAAATGATAGCAATGTCATATGCAATGGGAAGCATGAATTGGAAATATTCCATTATCAGGTAGCAGTACTATACATGAGGTGGTATAGTGCTACTCAAAAATAGACTTAGTTTAAAAATCTATATTGCAAACTCTATGGAAACCATACAAGTTCTGTTTTTTCAAAAGATTGCATAGTTGATTTGCAAATGACAAAATTTAATCATGTAAAATGATCAATTAAAACTAGAAAATAGGGGAAAAGGGGAGAAGGAGCAACAAACAAATGTAATAAGCAGGAAACAGTTGCCAGCTTGGTAGACATTAGTCCAACTATATCAATAATCACTTTTAATGTAAAGTCCTAACTACACCAGTTAAAAGACAGAATTATAAGAGTGGATTAAACAGACACACACACACACACACACACACACACAAGACTGAACTCTAGTTTGTTTATGAGAAATGTACTTCCAATATAAAGACTTGGGCCATAAGTATATAGAGAAAGATATACCATGCTAAAACTTATCAAAAAAGAGCTATCATAGCTATATTAATTTTAGACAAAACTAACTTTAGAAGAAGAACAACAATCAGGGATAAAGAGGGACATTAAATAATAATAATAATAATAATGGGGATCATTTATATAATTCAAATTCTTAATATATGTACTTAATAAAGGACTCAAATGTTGAAGCTCATCCTGATAAAACTGTATGGAGAATAGACAAAAACCCTGTATTATATTCGGAGACTTTAGTGTCCCTCTATTATGAATCGACAGATCCAGAAGACAGAAAATCAGTGAGCATTTTACAGTGAATGGCATCACAAATTAACTGCGCCCTCAGGTTACTTCCATAGCTCGGCTGTTGTAAATACTGCTGCAGTGAATATGGGAAGGCACATATCTTTTTGAATTAGTGTTTTTGTTTTCTTTGGATAAACACCCATAAACGGAATTACTGGGTTATATGGTAGTTCTATTTTTAATCTTTTTGTGGAACCTCCATAATATAGTGGCCACGTCAATTTACATTCCCACCAACAGTGCATAAGGGTTCCCTTTTTCCCACACCTTTGCCAACGTTTGTTATCTTTTTGATAGTAGCTATTGTAATTGTTGTGAGGTGGCATCTCATTTTCATTTTTATTTGCATTTTCCTGATGATTAGTGATGTTTGCATCTTTTCATGTACCTGTTGGACATCCGTATGTCCTTTTTAGAAAAAGATCTGTTCAGAACCTCTGCTCATTTTTAATCTTTTTTTTTTTTTGCTATTGAGTTGTATGAGTTCTTTGTCTATTTTGCATATTAACTCTTACATTGTTCACAGATATTTTTTCACTCAGTGCATTAACTTTTCATTTTATTGATGATTTTCATTGCTGTGCAGAAGCATTTTAGTTCCATATATTCTCACTTATTTATTTTTCCTTTTGCTGCCTTTGCTTTTGATTTCAAATTCAAAAAATCTTTGCCAAGATTAAATCAATGAGTTTTTCATGTGTTTTCTTCTAGGAGGTTTATGGTTTCAGGTCTTTAAGTCCAAGTTTTTAACGTTTTTTTAATTAACTTATGTATGGTTTACAATAGTGTTTCCATTTCATTCTTTTGTGTGTGGCTGTCCAATTTTCCAACACCATTTATTAAAGAAATTGTCCTTTACCCACTGTATATTCTTGGATTCTTTGTTATAAAGTAATTGAACGTATATGCTCTGGGCTCTCTATGCAGTTCCATTGGTATATATTTCTGTTTTTATGCTTATACAATACAGTTTGATCATTATAGCTTTGTAATGTAGTTTGAAACCACCTTTATATGTTCTTTCTGTATTAATATATCACTTGTTTTCTTTTAAGTTTGTGAATAATTCTTTGTAATTTTACCTATGAATTTCTTGATTATATATTGAGTGACTTATTCCTGGCTACTTGTAGTACACATTGTTTTAAAGAAATATTTTTTAAATGCAACTACATTTTAAAAAAGACTTTTTTAAAAACAATTTTAGCTTTACAAGGAATTGAGAGAAAGGTACAGAGATTTTCTATATACTCTACATTCCCATATTTGCATAGCCTCCCCAATATAAACATAAATCACTGATTGGTACATTTTTTTTTTTTTTTTACCAAGGATGAATTTACTTTGACACATAACATAGTATACTTTGGGGTTCACTATTACTATTGTACATTCTGTGAGTTTGGGACAAACACATAATGATGTGTCTCCATCATTATATATCATACAGAGTATTTTTACTGCCCCCAAATTATTCTTTATTCTGCCTATTTAACTTCCCCTACCCCCTCCTGTTAACCACACAACTTTTTTCCTTTTGTCTCCATGCTTTGCCTTACCCAGAATGTTGTATAGTTGGTATCATACAGTTTGTGGCCGTTTTAGATTGGCTTCTTTCACTTAGTAATATTTTTTAAGGAATTTCCATGTCTCTTCATGGCATGATGGCTCATTTGTTTTTAGGGCTTAATAATATTCCATTGTCTGGCTTAACTAGTTTGCCCATTCACCAACTGAAGGACATGTTGTTTACTTCCAAGTTTTAGCAGTTCTGATAGGATTGTAGTGGCCTACCATTGTTGTTGCCCAAATTGTTTTGTGAATGGCAGCTTCTTGCTTGAGAGACTTCACAGTCATTTAATGCCTTAGTGATGGTAGGACAAGATTGTATGGGTCTCTATTTTTCTCTTGGGTCTATTTTGGTAATTTACTGCCCATTTGTGACAAAAATTATTTGTTTTGGCTCCAAACATCATAAAGTGACAAGATGCAAAATGTACACAGAAAATTAGGAAGCCAAATCCATGCTTAAAAACATTAATCTTCTTCAGGTATTATAAACAAAAAAGAACTGCATTTATCAGTTGTAAATCCAAAGGCAGTTTGAACTGTCTTCTCAAGTTTCTATTTATTCAGTTCATATATTTAATTTAATAACAAGGGTATTAGTTTTATTTTATTTACTTTGAGTCTTCAACTAACTTTTGGGGAATAAGTTTTAATTGTGATTTGAGTAATTCTATGTCCAGAGATTCTATTTTCTTTTAGTATGTGAAAATTAGGGATGAAGAGTATTTCCAAGGTGAATTAACATTAATGGCCAAAGAGTTATTATAAACTGTCATTTTAATTTGAAGTAATAGCTAAATTATGAAATGGACAAAGGGCTTTTCCATAGTCCTTGGAACGATAAGATTTCCACATGACATTTGGATTGGGACGTCACAATGATGTTACGGTCACTGCTAATTATTTAGAAAGTCTATTTCTGTTATTGCCCAATTAATGACAATGGTGCAAGGTCCCAATGCTGCTCCATCATTTTCTCAGTGTTTCTTCCTCATGAATGTTGCTCAGTGGACACTTTATTAGTCAGCTCTGAAAACAATTGCAGTCATTGTGCATGTTTACATATAACAAACAAGTAATATAATTACAAACTGGACAGAAATCTGTTTTTTGTCCTTCTCTGTGTAGACACAATGGACTGTTTTCCAAGTTATTCTATTTAAAATTGTTTACTCAACACCTATGAGAAACATAGAGAATGAATGGAAGATACTGATATGTTAACTCTAACACTGGAAGACAGAATTTTGTAATTGGTCGTGCACTGGAAATTCTCCTTGGTCCCACAGAAGATAAAATGTAATAATATGACTAGTTTGTTGACAAGATAGAGATATTTGAATATTAAAACTTTTCCTTCCTTATTTTATTCTACCTTATTGTTATTATCATCATTTATTATTATTTTGTAATTTATCCATTTTTGGGAGGAGTATCAAGCTATGTAGTAGTGGGAATTTTCTGTTTTTTTCATTACTTAGTTTTAGTGTTTTAACAGAACTTCGAACTGATTTCTATTGAAAGAAGATCAGTATTTTGTCATTGTTCAGAATAAAATTATTATTAAAAGACAAATGCCAGCTTTTAAACATTTTTAGTTGGTTTGTTGTCCATTAATTTGCCTTTTCTTTCTTTACTGGATTTTTTAAAATTATATTTTTATTTTTCAATTACAGTTGACATACAATATTATATTAGTTTAAGGTATACAGCATAGTGAATAGACACTTGTATAACTTGCAAAGTAATTACCCCAGTAAGTCTAGTACCCATCTGACACCAAACAGTTATTACAATAATACTTACTATATTCCTCATGCTGTACTTTACATTTCCATGACTTTTTATAACTATAAATGTGTACTTCTTTTTTTTTAAAGATTTTATTTATTTATTTTTAGACAGAGGGGAAGGAGGGAGAAAGAGAGGGAGAGAAACAGCAATGTGTGGTTGCCTCTCACATGGCCCCCACTGGGACCCAGCCTGCAACCCAGGCATGTGCCCTGACTGGGAATCGAACCGGGACCCTTTGGTTCCCAGCCCCTGCTCAATCCACTGAGCTACACCAGCCAGGCAGTACTTCTTAATCCCTTTACCCACCCCCCAACCCACTTCCATCTGACAACCATCAATTTGTTCTCTGTATCTATGAGTTTGTATGTTTGCTTATTTTTTCAGATTCTACAGAGTGAAATCATATGATGTTTGTCTTTCTGTAACAGACTTATTTACTGAGCATAATACCCACTAGGTCCATCCATGTTGTCGCAAATGGCAGATTTCATTTTTTATGACTGAGTAATATTCCATTGTATATACCACCTCTTCTTTATCCATTTGTCTATTGATGAACACTTGGTTTGCTTCCATATCTTGGCTATTGTAAATAATACTGTAATGAACATAAAGGTGCATCTATATTTTTTCTAATTGGTGTTTTGGGTTTCTCAGATAAATGTCAACCCAAAGTGGAGTTCCCGGATCATTTAGTAGTCTATTTTTAATTTTTTTTGAGGAACTTTTATTTTACAATACTACTAACAGTGATTTGCCTTCTGTGAATTCTTCTGTGAAATTAGCATCAGTAATGCTTTCTCCTTTAAAATAACAATTCTCTTTTGCTTATGTCTTCTATGTCACTATATTGAAATTTTAAAATTTTTATTTAGAGATTTTTTAAAAATACTATTTATTTTTCTACTGTGTCTATTTCATTGTGTAAATGTACCATAAGTTTTTGATCCACTCATTTACTGATTGTCACTTAGCTTGCTTCCAGCACTTGGCTATTGGGCTGCTATGAACATTGGGGTGCATACGTTCTCTTGAATTGGTGAAAATGTCAAAAATATTATTTACTTTTTAAAAATTAAATATTTAAAAAAGATGAAAATAATGCCTAGACTTTAGTATTTTATTATTTTAATGGCCAAATAATGTAGAAGGTGTTCTTACAGAGTTTTCAATCATACAAACACACTTCAAGTAGAAAAAATAGCAAGCAACAGAACTAAAAAAAATACTTCAAAGATTTAATAACCTAATGTTAAAGAAGATATTTGTTCTTCAAACTAAATATTACATTGGTTGTTGGTATTCAGTCAAGTCCTTTCTTTTCTGTTTATTCTTTATGGACATATTCTGGTTTTCTCCATTTATTCAGTCCCTTATTTGTAAAGGATAAATTTTGTTTTTCTTTTTGTTTGTTTATTTGTTTCTTAGGTTGACTTTGAAACAACCAATTAGCTATATTCAGTCCTTGCCAGGTTGCATTGATTTGTAAGCCTTCATTTTTCCCTAAATGGGGATTAGACAGTCTTCAGACACATGTAATTGTTTAGGTGAAATATACTGATACTTAGCATCCCCATTTTAGAAACAACACGATAAAAAAGAGAGGTCATTTGTTTAACATCATTTGGAAAATGTGATTATAGAGGAGAGATCAATATGGCTCATTCTTATACTGATTCATAGATAACTCATTTACCAAAACTCATTGGCAAAAATGATAACTAAGTAACTACCTAATAGTTAAAAATCACTTTGAAAATCCATCATTTTGAAAGAAATCACTTTATGTCATAGGACTTATGATCCTATAACCCTACAAATATCATGCTTTGCTATTTGAACAAATCCAAGATCTTGAAATCACTTTCAAGATTTTCTCATCCTAATACCAAGCATAGAGAAGTCATTGAAATGTAGAAGATTGATGAGGGAAACAAAAGGAAAATGACAACGGAGAAGTAATATTTTCTTTATGTCCAAAGCAGAGTAACAATAGTATTTAGAAAGATTATCCAACTCAAATACTTTTGAAAAATTAATGTTGATGACAAAGAAAGGGCAAATGCTTGGAAATTGTAATTTATCCTGTAATAGCATGTTAAAATACCTGTCCTATCCCTGTGGGATGAGCATGCTTTGATATTAAAAAACTGAGGATGACAGAACTCTGTATTTTATGGGATCAATAACAGATGGGTGGCTTAAAAAGAACACAAAGAAGGTTCATGTCTAGGTCATTTCCTTATAGTAATATTTAGTTTGAAGAGCAAATATTTCTTTACCATTAGGTTATTCAATCTTTGAAGTATTTTTTTTGTTCTGTCATTGTATTTCCTGTGATAAATATGTAACACATACTATTTCCTGTGTGATAAGTACTTTGCTAAACTGTCACATTCATTATGTTATATAGTTTCAGAACAAATTTGCTTTTGGAAACAAAAAGAGGTTCAGGGGAAAGTGACTTGCTCAAGTTCAAGTTCAGTGAGAGATCTGGAATTTGAACCTAGGCAATCTGATTCTAGAGCCCTCATTCTTGATTTGCAGGCAATGTGTTAGGCTTAGAGCTGCCAATGTTTATGGAATTCTGTTACTTACCATCTCATCCATGGTATTTACAAAGAGCACCACCAGATTCTATTAGAGCATGTTCTTCAGGACACTACTCTGAGTTAATAGCAAAGGTGTTTTATTATGCAAACATCTGATAAAGAGTGGACAGGTACATGTTTCCATTTTAGGCTAATGTTTAGAGAAATAAAAAGTCAGTCGTAGCTAGATAAATTTCTTAGAAAAAGTAACCAAACTAATAATGTCATATATGCACTCACTCTTTAAATTTAAATTTTTCTAATTGAAGTAAAGCCTCCTAAATACAATGATAATTGTTTCCTTTATTATATCAGTTTTATATTAAACACACATATACACTTTTATTATTTTCTACTGACCAAAGTTTCAAAACTGGAAATAATTATATGTAACTTTATTCTCAGTATGTGAAAAAATGTGATTTTTTTAAAGTTTTCCTACAGGATCTAGTTGCAGGTAGACATGAGAGATCTCCCATGTCCACCTGCAACTAGATCCTGTAGGAAAACTGTATATATGTGTATATATATATGTGTGTGTGTATGCATATGTGTGTATATGTGTGTGCATATATGTTTATATATATGTATGTATATATGTATATGTGTGTGTGTATCAGAAAACAATGGGAAAATGATTCAGAATACTACTCAGCTCTCTTAATTATGGTAAGGTACTCAAATCATGGGTTTTAAAAATAGTTTACAATATCCAAGCAACTCATTGATTTCCCATGCTAAAGATAAATATATCTTCATGGTCAGAAATCACATCTTCTTTCAATTCCCATTGTCCAATTCACCTATTTTTTGTTCCGTATAACTATTATAACACCATGCATGAGGGATAGAAAAAATTATTAGGTAAGTGCTTGAATTCTGAATTAAGTCATTTTTTTTCCTGTTTTCATCTGAGTAATTTTACAACATAAGTGTTGTTACTATGGCATAAATCACTTTAAAATATGGTCCAGTTTCTGCTTTGGATATTCATGATGTTTACAAGAGTCTGTTCTATATTCACAACTGATGCTATCTGTTATGTTACTACGAGATGAGTCATTGTTTTAATACTCCTACAAAGACTTAAGAATGCATTCAGGCATGTTCAATCGATTAGAAATAACTCTCCCTTAGGATATCACAGAGAACTTTTTTTATTTCTAATTTTCACAACATGTTTTTGGTGAAATGTTCCAGATCAACAAACAGCCTGAAAGACTGATGACCTCTCAAATCCCCTAAACATCGCCAATGAGGATGATTGCTCCATGAAATTACAAGTCTGTTTTGGAGAATGATTTCTTCAGAAGCCACAAAAATAAATGTATATTTTTAAAAATACTTTAGCACCCTTTAACACTATGAGGTTTCTGTAGACTAGACTATATACAATTCTTTTCTCCCTCCTTCCATTTATTCATTCGTTGATTCCTCAACAAAACTACTGGGGACTTACTATATTCCAGGTACAGCATTGCATTTCAAGAATGTGAACATGAATAAGATGCAGTTCCTATCCTTCAGGGTTTTATAATTTAATGAGATGAACAACTAAGAAAATAATTCCCTGCACAGCATCACATGCTTGCTGGTAGATATTTACCTGTTATTAACATACAACAACCAAACACTTACTTGAGAGGTTCTACCAAATATGTACAAAACATTTTAAAGGCTCTAGCATAATTATATCCTGAAAATAAGGAGGTAAATTTATTTTTCTTGTACTATATGATACAAGAAAGGTAACCTCTTACTATGATTGAAAATTTGATGTTTTGCTATTGTAACTTATTTAAAGATATATGTTCAATGAGGAGACCCATAATTTAAGAAAAATCAGTAAACCCTGAAAATCTCTCTTTTCTGGATGAAAAGCTATAGAAATAGGACTGTGTTGCAGGATATAAAAATAACTGACACTGCAGAATACTGAATGGAAGCAAATCATATTTCCTCCCCAGCATCTCCTCTATAGTTCCCCTTATGAAAATTATGGTGGTTTTTGGACATATATTTAGTTCTATAGTGTCATCTTCTAACCTCTTTTTTATCCTATTTATCAATGCTTACACCTCTTGTTTTTCTTATGGTAAAAATACTTCAAGACTAATGTATTATTCTAAAATGATGGATACAATTTGTTTTTCTTCTATAGATATATTTTTTTCAGGAAGTAAAAATACTTTTTAAAACAGTCACTCTTGATTATGTGTATTTTGTTTACTACTTGGCCTTTCATTTGAAATTTCTAAAAATAAATTAGAAAGTGTTAGAATTAGTCTGCTCATATGTAGGGATTGTAAAGTTGGACATGGAATACATTTTCATGTTGTAATAACCTGTTATTGTGAAATATCTTTTAAAATTATTTCTCTACTTATACAAACATATAAAGTATGAAATAATCCATACTCATAGTAGCACAGTCATAATTAACCAATATTTGATTTTTAGCAGAAATGCTTCTATTCTTATATATTTCTTAGAAAATTGATATCATACTATAATATATACATAGAGTTTAATCATTTTTAAATTAACATTGTGAGTTTTTATATCTCATTAAAAGATTCATATTTAATGGCTGCATTACATTACATGATATAGTTCATTTCTCAGTTGAATTCATATTTCAAAGTATGAAATATATTCATTTATTATTTTGAACTTTCCATATACTCTCTTCCCCCTCCCTTACTGTCATCTGATCATTGCTATAATTAAGGAAGTACCTTAACCTCATCAAAGGTCAGTCCTGCTTGTGCTTCAGATGCCAGACTATCTCATCTTTCAAGATTGTTAATCCTAAAATTTCTCTTCTGTGCCATCAATTCCTCCCTCTCAATTATATTATCTTCATTAACATAAAATATTCTTTAAGATCTTCCATCTATTAGAAAAACAGCTCTGCTTTTTAAAAAAGATAATCCCATTTCTTCCCTTGCTTTTATAACACAGCTTCTTGAATGAGTTGTCAGCAACTTTATATGCACCATCTCATCTCCATTTTCCCCTCCATCAAGTTCAGCCAGACATCATCTGCTCCTGACCATGCCACTGAATTTATTCTTCTTACCTAATCACCAATGACCATCACATTGCCAAATACCAAATGGTTCATTCTCAGCTTTCAAATGAACTCATTACTGGACTTTTTTTGTCCAGTTTGACCAATACTATTTTCTGAAAACAAATATTATTCTAGTTTTTTTGAAAAAAAAAATCCATTGAAGATCCATTGGATTTCCTTCTGAACCACTGGCTGCTCTGCTTCAGCCTTTTCTTGCTGGCTGTTTTTCTAGATATGCTTTGAAGAACTTAAATTTGTTACCATTTCCTCTATTTAAAGCTTCTTCTATTTTTGCTCAATCTCTCTATCCCCTAACCTCTAAAATAAAAAAAAAAGAAAGAAAGAAAAAGAAAAAAGGACTCATGGACAAGTGTGGTGATTGCTAGGGGGAAGGGCATATAAGGGGACTACATGGTAATGGGAAAAATACAATAAAGATTAAATTTAATAGATAAAGCTTCTTCTAGAAAATCTTGTCTACTCTCATGCCTCTAAATATCTAAATGCTAATTTACATTTTCAGAACAATCTCTCTCCTGAACTCCAAACTTATAGCCAGCTGCTACTTTACATTTCCAATTTAATATCTAATAACTATCTCAGAGTTCACATATTCCAAATTAAACTTGCAGTCCACACAACCCTGGTTATTTACATTTCAGTAATGTCACCATCATGTACTAGTTGCTTAAGCCGAAAAGTACCAGTTTCCAGAAACTTTACCCTAAGAATCCTGAAACACCAACTGAAAGGAACTTATGCACCCCAATGTTCATAGCAGCACAATTTACAATAGCCAAGTGCTGGAAGCAACCTAAGTGCCCATCAGTAAATGAGTGGATCAAAAAACTATGGTACATTTACACAATGGAATACTACACAGCAGACAGAAAGAAGGAGCTCCTACCCTTTGCAACAGCATGGATGGAACTGGAGAGCATTATGCTAAGTGAAATAAGCCAGGCAGTGAAAGACAAATACCATAGGATCTCACCTATAAGTGGAACCTAATCAACAAAACAAACAAGCAAGCAAAATATAACCAGAGACATTAAAATTAAAAACAAACTAACAGTAACCAGAGGGGGTGTGGGAGGGGTTAATAGGGGAAAAAGAGGGAAAGGTTGTCAAGGAACATGTATAAAAGACAAATGGACAAAGCCAAAAGGGGGTAAGATTGAGGGTGGGAGGTAGGGATGGCTGGGATGGCAGTTAGTGGGGAGAAAATGGGGATAACTGTATTTGAACAATAATAAAAAAAGGGAAAAAGAAAAGAAAAAAAAGTACTAGTTACTATTGATTCTTCTCTTATCTTAATCCTTACAAGCAATCTGCCAGGAAATCCTGTGTCCTTGAACTCATCATGTTTCTACTATAGCAGTCCTCCCCTTATCCCTGGGGCATACACTCACGACACCCATTGGATGCCTAAAGCCATGGATAATACTGAACCCTGCAAATACTATATAATTTTTACTATGCATACATACCTATGATAAAGTTTAATTTATAAATTAAACACAGTAAGAGATAACAACAATAACTAATAATAAAATAGAACAATTATAACAACATATTGTAATAAAAGTTATAACAATGTGATATCTCAATATACCTTACTGTACTATATGTACAGTGTGGATATACTGGGAAAAGGCATAATTTATGTCTCAGGCAGGACAGAGCAGGATGACAGAGGATTTCATCAAGCTACTCAGAGCTGTTAGCAATTTGAAATGCATGAATTATTTCTGGAATTTTTCATTTAATATTTTTGGACCATGGTTGACAGTGGGAAACTGAAAGCATGGGTAATAGAAACCGCAGAAATTAAAACACAGAGAAAAGACTTCCTGCTAAGATAGAGTCATAGGAAGATACATATTGTCTCCTTGCACAACTCATAAGAAGGACAACAAATTTAAAAACAAAAAATAACCAAAACTGCCAGAAAAATCAACAACCAAAGAATTAAAGAAGAAACATTCACTCAGACTGGTAGGAGGAGCAGAGACAGGCAGCTGGGGCAGACAGGACATGCAGCAAGGCAGTGGCTGGTGGACTAGGTGGTCACACTTTTGTGTGTAGATAAGCAGGAGGAAAAACTGGGGAACAAGACAGACTGCACAACCCAGGGTTCCAGCACATGGGAAATAAAACCTCAAAAGCTCTGGCTATGAAAATATGTGGGGGTTGCAGTGATGGGAAAAACTCACATTCTCACAGGGGAGTTCATTGGAGAGACCCACAGGATCCTAGAATGTATACAAACCCACCCACCTGGGAATCAGCACCAGAAGGGCCCAATTTACTTGTAGATAGTTGGGGAAGTGACTGAAAGCTGTAAGCCAGCCAAGATCCAAGCAAGAAGTGTCATTCCCTTTAGGACCCCTGCCCCACATACAGCCCAGGACACAGCCACATGGGTTATCCCACCTTGGCAAGTACCTAAGGCATCACACCTTACAATGTAACAACTATGTTGAGACAAAAAAAAATATATATATATATGGTCCAAATGAGAGAACAGATCAAAACTCCAAAATAGAACTAAGGGATGAAGAGATAGCTAACCAATCACACACACAGTTCAAAACACTGGTAATCAGGATGCTCAATGAAATAGTTGAATATGGTTGCAAAATAGAGGAAAAAACGAAGGCAATGAAAAGTGAAATAAACAAAAATATACAGGGAACCAACAGTGAAGGGAAGGAAATGGGGGCTCAAATCAATGATCTGGAGCAAAAGGAAGAAATAAACATTCAACCAGGACAGAATAAAGAAACAAGAATTCAAAAAAAAAAAAAAAAAAAAAAAAAAAAAAAAAAAAAAAAAAAAAAAAAAAAAAAAAAAAAAAAAAAAAAAAGAAGAGAGGCTTAGGAACCTCTGGGACAACTTTAAATGTTCCAACATGTGAATCATAGGGGTGCCAGAGAAGAGGAAGAGAAAGAAATGGAAAACTTATTTGAAAAAATAATGAAGGAGAACTTCCCCAATCTGGCAAAGGAAATAGACTTCCAGGAAGTACAGGAAGTTCAGAAAGTCCCAAAGAAGTTGAACCCAAGGAAGCACACACGAAGGCACATCATAATTACATTACTCAAGATAATGATAAGGGGAGAATCTTAAAAGCAGCAAGAGAAAAGAAGACAGTTGCCTACAAAGGAGTTCCCAGAAGTCTGATTTCTCAAGAGAGACTTTTCAGGCAAGAAGGGGCTGGAAAGAAGTATACCAAGTCATGAAAGGCAAGGACCTACATCCAAGAATACTCTATCCAGCTAAACTTTCATTTAGAATGGAAGGGTAGATAAAGTGCTTCTCAGATAAGGTCAGATTCAAGGAGTTCATCATCACCCAGCCTTTATTATATGAAATGTTAAAGGGATTTATATAAGGCATGGAGGAATATCAACAGGGGAGTGGTAGGGGGAGAGAGGAGGAAAAAATACAGAAAATAAGTAGCATAAGTGGTAGGTAGAAAACTGAAAGAGGGAGATTAAGAATAGTATAGGAAATGTAGAAGCCAAAGAACTTACATGTATGACCCGTGGGCAAAAACTAAAGGTCAGGGAATAAACTAAATGGGGTGATGTGGGGTTGAGGGGAATAAAGAGGGGAAAATGGAACAACTGTAATAGCATAATCAATAAAATATAGTTAAAAAAATAATGCACAAAAAAGAAATTTGAATTTTAGATAAACTGAATAATGTTTTTGTATGTTTTATACCATATTAGGGACATTCTTACAATAAAAATATTCATTTTTTAATCTGAAGTTCAATTTCAGCTGGGTATCTTGTGCATTACCTGGCAATGCTGTCTTACATGCATTCCCAACTGAAGTGTCTAAAAATGATGATGTCATGGTCCCCCTTTCATCATTTTGTAAAAGGACTGGTGTGTGCATGTACACACACACATCAGAAACAGGTCCAATAGAAATAACAGAAAAATGTAAGTTTATATTTAAATTATAATACATTTTATAAAATATAACTTTTATTTCACTGAAATCCTTCTTGAAGCCCTAGTCATTGTGTACAATTTCACTGATGCTCAATACAGATCTTTCTGAATCTGTGTACATCTTAATTAGATCATAATATTAGAAAAAAAATAACATGGAAGAAATATAATTTTTGTTGGATAATGTGGTATGTACATGAAAAAGTAATAATAGACCTGGCATTGTTTCTCTGTGGAATCTAGAGAACCTCATGAGAGTCAGAGTCTGGGATGTGTTAGGTCACTAATGATGCTCAAGAGCCTGGAAACTCTGGGGGGATAGTTTCTGATCTAAAATTTCCTAAATGTTTACTTAATACTTGGCATGCTCTTTGGCCATTCTATACAGGAATTTTAGCCTACGAATAGCCATGGAATTAATTCTTTTTTTTTTTGAAGTATAACTAGCAAAGAAAGTTAGAATCAAACTTAACTTTTCATTTTGCTGTTACGTTTTTCTCTTATTGTAAACATGTAAAAAAAAGATGCTGACTATAATTATATACAAATATTTTTTTCACTTTTAATTAATCCATAATAAGATTTTAACAAGTTAAGAACTTGAAAAGGAAATATGAAAACCTAGGAACCACATTAAATGAAATGACAACATTTAAAACTCTGAAGTAGAAAAGGATTCTCTGCATTTTAAAAGCCTCAAAATTAAAATTGATGCAAGTAATTTTCATAAGTAGATGAAATTTTAGGTTTTTGGTAGATTAGAGACTGCATTAGGTGCTGAAATTGTCCTGTCTAT
>PVJI01029152.1:0-15638 GCA_004026765.1 Micronycteris hirsuta
TTTTTTTCAATGAAACTTTTTGTGATTTACTATAAAATGTATACTGAATTATTTTTCTTAAATTTTAAACAGACAAATACTGGAAAACTCACTGGAAATTGAAATTAATAAAATATGTAAAAATTCCAATTTATTGAAAATATTTTGAAAAAAGTACGTAAAATGTGTAAAAAAAGAAAGAATGAAGTTTTAGTAGTGTTTTTTGTGTGATAATCATTAAAACATACATACATACATAATTCACTATTGTATGTGTTAGAGACCCAAATTTCGTCCTTTGGAATTCGTATATCTGCATGTTAGCATCCCTTTAGAGCAATAAAAAAGTATAAAAATAAACGTATTTATACGTTACCCGCATTCTAACGCTAGTCTACAAAACACGTATTTATACATGTCCAGCGCTCCATCACCAGTCAACGTAAAACGTATAAATACGTTTGCTGCTTACAATGTGTAAAGAGGGCCTAAATAGGGGTTGTGACCTCTGGAGGAGGGGTGCCATCAGCCCGAACCCCTGAGAGGGAGTCCGGAGGACACTTTGATGTCACACTTTCCTTTTGACAACCTGCTCATTCTCTTCATTGCCCCAACCCAAGCTGAAGTCACAGGGCAAGCTGGAGCCCATTGGTGAAGCTGCTGCAGGTTAGCTCAGGGCAAAAAGCAGGGAAGATTGACTTTGAGGACTTGATTAATTTCCAGTGCAGAACCTACAAATGTTGGGTTTAGGTGTCTCTTTCTGCTGTGTGTGTGTGCAGCATGCAAGACGCTGGGCTGCGGAGAATTGCTTCTGTTGATTTACTGCGAAGAGATAACCAAAACTGAACTGTAGGCTGCCCCATCAAGGCCCGAACCAAAGACTGATAGTAGGGTTGCTCTGGGCCTAAGATCTTGCGCCATCATTTTTGCTCTTTCTTGTGATTCATCAGGATAAATGGTTATAACTGGGTAAAGTGAACACTAGATATTAATGTTTTCTTCTCTGAGAAACCATCCCTAGTAAGTGGTTGATGGGAACGATAGGTGGACTGTCCCTAGTGGGCTTCTGTGTGCCTGTTGCCCACTTCACAGAGGCCCCGCCCAGCGCTTTGCTGGAGCCAGTTTTTACTGCCTCACAAGAGCCAATCACATGCCTCTCCTCCGCACTTCAGTTTAGTAGTTTAGTGACATCATATCGGTGGCTTGAAATTGACCACGGTGTGATAATTTATACCACAGAAATCAGCAAATTCACTAAGTCCTTTTATTTGCTTCCCCATAAGGTTTTTTTTTTTTTTTTTTTAAACATTGAGTTGTACTTGACTGCCTTTGTGTATGGGAATTTTCTGAATAAACTGCCAAGAAGAATTCTAGGAGGCAGGACTGTCTACTAGGTCTCAGGTGTGAGGTTCTACCCTCCTTGTCTTATCATTCTTTTCTCAAAATTTGATTTTCAGCTTTTCTAAACACTCTCAATTTTTAAATTCTCTTCCTCCTACACACAGAAGTGCCAGCCCACTAAGGAGTCAGGGAATTTATAGCTTAGTTACATCTTTACAATTGCTTCCCTCTTTTATTGCATATATGTCAACCTAGCTGAGTTACTCTTTGTCTATCAGGATGAGATATATTTTTTTTGTTATTGCTATATTAGTCTCTCCACTCAATCAAAATAAGAGTCTGTGATGTCTAGGACAGTGCTGAGAGAGAACTGGGGTGCAGCAGATAACTTGAGGGGTTTGGAAAGACGTAGTTATAATCCTCCGTCTTGGATAGTTGATATTTACAGGTAGGGAGGCATCTCTGTGCCCTGGATGTTCATAGCATACTGTTGTCAGATGTGGAATCCGTGATGGAGGCCCATTAAAGCTGAGAGTTGATTCTGAGAGCTTATTAACAGCAATCAAAGACTAACTTTATTTGCTTTGTTTGCCCTTCCAGATCCACCAACCTCTTTCCCTGCACTGCTCTGAGCCCTGGGAAGCAGACCTCTTTGGATTGCGTATGAAAGCTGAAAATTCTTTGCCTTTTACTTTCCTACCGGGTTTACTTGATGGGAGGCGCCAACAGGAGATCAGAAGAAGAAGAGATAATTCAGTTTAGCAACGACTGTTTCTCTGCCAATAGCTACGGCTCCCTCCAGTTCCCATAAGACCTTCCCTCCTTCACCATCCCTGTCTCACGTTAGAAGTGACAGCTCCATTTGTTAGGAGTTTATCAGACCCCGAGTATTATCACCAAATCCTGTTGGTTCCTTTAACTATGCTCACCCTTTTGTAAAAAAAAAAAAAAAAAAAAATCCTTCATTTAACACTCTTTAATCACCTTATTTGACTGGACCATCTATCCTGTCAGGATCCTGACTGCTATATTGTTTAATTTTTTAAAATGTATTGAGGTGACATTGGTTAATAAAACCATACAGGTTTCAGGAGTACAGTTCTGTAACACCGCACCTACATATGGTGTTGTGTGTTCACCAACCTGAGTCTAGTCCCCTTCTCCACCATTCATTCCCCCTTTACCCTCTTACCTCCCCTACACCCTGTCCCTCTGATAATCACCATACTGTTGCTATATCATTATCATGATGTTTTAAATACAGATTTTTAGTGAATAAAAAACGGAAAAATAGGGAGAGATTGTTTTGCAGTACTGGTGGGACTTTCCAACTGCACCATGTTGCTGACTCCCAGATTTCCCTCTGGGTGGGCTGTGTGTCTCTCAGCCTTCGAGGGGTAATGCTACTCCTTCTGGCCTCATCAAGTAATTCCGATGACTCATTTTCTATTTTCTTAATTTGCAAAAGATACTTGGCTCGTGACTTCCTTTCTCCTTAAATTGCAGCCTAACCTCTTGCCCATCCTTTTCTCTGTTGCCCTTAAACACAACGTTACCTCTCACACCCCATTACTTGCAACAGTTTCTTCAAGTCCTGGAGTGCTTCTGAAATGCCAAATGATCGTGTGGGTGTGCTAGATTTATTAAAGCATTTGGAAATATCACTATTGCGGTAAATGTCTTCAGTATTTCAAGAATATAGAAAGGCTACCAACAAATCTGGCAGAGAATAGTCTATTACTAATCCAAACACTAGCACATTCACATCTTTTATGTTTAAAAATTTTAAACGAATGTATTCAATTCCAGAAACAGCACAACAAAAGAAAGATATCCAGCTAGGAGATCTATTTTCATATCAATATTTTAAATGTTTTCAATATTCACCATTTTGCATTCACTAAGTCTCCTGACATTTTGCTTTAAGGAAATCCATCAGTTATAAACTGAAATGCACCTCTAAAAAGACTTGTAAAATGCGGTGTGTACTCATGGGCAGGGAGGAAGTCCGAAGCTCACCGGAGACTGCAATTAGCAAAATCTCCCCGAATCCTTGCAAATGAGTTAATTGTGTCAGAATCTAATTTTAGAATCTAGTGTTGAAAAGAAAATATTCTATAAAGTTATGAACATTCTCTCCCCACTAAAAAATATAAAAATAAAATTATGAACATGAATAGAAAGTTCACACTGAAAATATATAAAACAAATAAGCATACTAAGAACATTAACTTTACTGTACTAATGAAAATATAGAAAAATAAAATAATGGATATTTCTGGTCTTTCAAATTAGAAAGTATTTTTAAGAACAATATTGGTAAGTGCTTTGGGAAAATAATATGGTATTGAAAGTAAAGCATGGTCTTTGAAGTCCTGCTGCCTGGGTGTGAGTCCTTATTACATTTGTAACTGGGTAACCTTGGACATTAAACTTGATTAGTTGGTGACACGGTTTTTTTAATTTGTAAGATTGGGCTAATGATAATATACTTTACAGACTTATTAAGAAATTTGAAAATACAGTACCTTTAAAATAGAACTGGACCTGACACAAGGTAAGGGTTTAATAATTACCAGTAATTATTACCGATATGATGAATGATAATGACCTATTCTGAGAAGCACAGTGAATCGGCTTTTGAATGATCACTTCTTTATACTTTAATGAAAGCATTAATTGGCATTAACTTTCTGAAGGGAAGTTTACCTCTATGCATATAGAGCTTTAAAAAAGTTAGTTTTCTTGACTATGATAAAACCATTTCTAAGCATTTATCCTAAGAAAATTGTACCAAATATTTCTTTCCAAGGATATTAATTTTAGCATTATTTATAGAAAATCATTAGAAATTATATCTAATCATGCTAATAAGAAAATCATTTAATAAAATATTTTGTACTGAATAACAATTGAATATTATTTAATGTTTTAGAAAATATATGTGAACAAGCAGAATAGAAAATGCTTGTGATATTGGATTTTATTGTTTGTTTTCAAATAAAAATTTTATAAATTATATAAATGCACAAAAGTACATATATAAAATAAATTTTATGTATACCTGAAAATCTGAAAAGAAATTCATCAAAGTGGACTGCAAATGGCATTATTGCAGGTGATTTTTGTTGGTCTCTTTACATATTTGTGTTTCCTAAGATTTTTATTATGAGCATTAATTATTTCAAAATTAGAAAAAATCTGATGAAAGTCTCCTTAAGTGCCTTATATATAATTCATAGATGTTTAAAATGCTAGAGGAGTCCTTTATGGTCTCCTACTCATCTTTCTTTTCCTGACAGTTGCGTGCTCAATTAGATGCATTTAAACTTCATGTGCAATTGATAATTTTTTGTCATCTGACTATAATTACCTGGTCAGTAACCTTGACATCAGTTTAGTAGTCAAACATAAATATAACTCATCTCCATTTTCAAGATACTAAATAACTAATATCTACTTATCATTTATTTAGAATATACTATATGGCAGATATTATTCATTATTTGCATGCATTATCTTCCTTAACCTTTATAGATATCTTGTGAACTAGGTGCCATATTCTCTGTTTTATGGGAGACAAGGGGATCGAGGTCTATGGAGATCTACCCACAGTTGCACAAGTCCCAAGACTGGAATTTGCTGTCAAATCAGTTTGACTCAGACTGAACTTTAACCCCTCTGTATGTTGCCTCTTAATAAATGCCTCATGCATACCTTGCTATCGAGAACAAAACAGAAAAAACTATTTAAAAATATAGTCTAAAATCTGATGTCTAGAAATTAATATAAATAACTTGGACTTTAACAACCATAGAAAATATATAAACTAGACAACCACACTAAATTGAAAACTAGGCTGATATTTTGCTGCAGAGAATACATTTACAACATGAAAAACTAAAAAAGGATTAATCAAACACAGAACATGTTCAGCAAACCATAGCATTATTTTTTTACAAGAAAAAAATCTCATAAAAATATCTGCTTCATATGGAGAATAATTTGTTAACCATGGAAATTTCTTTTTTTCTTTTTTTTTTTTTTTTTTTACTTCAGGGTGATGATTTTGGTGGATGGAGGGATTTTCCCCCTAATTTTATCGTAATGATGCTCATATGATACTTTGTAATTATTCTCAGGTCATTTCTTAGTAGGTCTTGGTTTCCTAAATGAACAATGAAGGCTGAAGAAATGATCTATTTTTTACTTGGAAGTAAATATTCAGCTAAAGTAGAAATTGATTCTGTTCTTGGTTCTACCACTAATTTGCTACAGTTGCCTACACAGGGAGGATAAGGGTGAGACACTGTTTCCTCATTTGTGCAATGAAAGGGTCATTTATTATCTCAAGCATGCCTTTTAACCTTATCTTTCTAGCATTCTGCTAATACTAGAACATCATTATGCATACAGTAAATATTTTTAGAGTGAATACATATCTTTAATTTACTTTCTAATCCTATCTATTCTTAAAGACCTAACTGAAGCCTCACTTCCTGTGTGAAGACTCCCTTGCAAACGCAAACTGCCTGAACTCATAAATGGTCAGAACAGTAATTATGTGTTATCTTTAAACATTGCTTAACAATTTCACATATGAAAGTCCTTGTTTTAAAACAAGTTGTAAATCAACTTGACAGAGACAGGTTTTTGACCCATAACTTAACACACTCCTTGGGTTCAATTACAGCATTGGTCTCATTAAATGCAGAGTAAAATTGAATCGGCAACAGATTCAGAATTTTCAATCTTGGGACATTTTCTTTTTTGTATCAAAATGAGGCTCCTCAGGTTGCACTCCAGGTTTTCTCTATGCCTAATGCTGTTTGATTATCATCATCATCATCACAGTCATCACCTTCATGATCAAAAAGCATTTATTTGGTCTTTTTGGCATAAATGGCAGCAGTCCAAGTTCTAGCTTTGGGTGAGATGGGAAACAGCTGGTTACCCTTCTCTATATAATAACCATTCATATGTTTAAAGACTATTTCCAGAGTCTAAGATCATTAACTTTGAAAGAGCCTCGGATAATGGACCAGGTCAATTGCTGCAAGAGCGGGAATGAGAGGAATAAAGGAGAACATGTTATGGGAAGACAAGACGAGGGACTGTGTGTGTCACTAGTTGGCGGCACATCTCTCCACACGGTGTAATGCAGCAGGCAAGTGCAGGAGAAGATGAGCTGTCAGTATCTTGGTGCACATCATTTATCATGGGTCCTCTTGTATCTTCAAAGGCAGAGGCACCCCTGTTGGTATGCGCCGCTTGTCATGGGACCGGCAGTGTCTATGCACGCTGCATGCACTTTTGCTGTCCTCAGTTAATGTAGTTGAGAACGGCTGTACTTCAGGATTGCAATTTCAACAACCTTCTTGGCAGTTGAAATTAGAATCAAAACCCTGAATATAGATTTAAAGAGATAGACATTTTCCCTTCTTCTCCATAAGAATGGAGGATAAATTTAAAGCTTTCTTCTGGCAGTCGTTATTTACAGTTAAAAATTCACCTAAAATCTGGAGCATAGCTCTGGAAAAGGACTGCTTTGAATAAAGGAATAGAGACCACCCTGAAAATATGCGTGTGATTTCCACATTGAACTGCTTACTTCTAGAAGTAATCATTTCGTCTCGATATTCACACATCTATTCTCAAAGATGTCATTGTTTCTGGAAAACAGCATGGAAAAGAAAAGACCAATTTAATTAAAAATCCAAATTTGGTTACCATCCTCCTGGAAATAGAAAGAAAACCACATAACCTCAGCTTTCAAAATAGCCTCTCTTTGTTCATTGCAGCACAATTCGCTGCGGCCAAGACACAGAGACAACCAAAGTGTCCTTCGATAGAGGACTGGAGAAAGAAGGTGTGATGCACACGCACTGTGGACTACCACTCAGCCATAAGAAAAGATCAAATATCACCATTTATGACAATGCGGATAGACCTTGAGAACATTAGGCTAAGTGAATTAAGTCAGAAAGAGCTAAGATTCATATGATTTCACTCATAAGTGGGATATAAAACTGAAACTCATAGACACAAACAGTAGCATGGCGGTCACCAGAGGGAAGGAGGAAGGTGGGGTGGTGGGACAGAAGGTCGTTTGGCTTTGGGTGGTGGACACACAATGCAATATACAGATCACGTATCATAGAAATGTACACTTGAAACCTATACAATCGTGTTAACCAATGTCACCCCAATACATTGAATAAAATACAGACCCTTTTCTAGTGTTTTGGCCAAAGTCAGAGCTACATGTTACTTGACTGTATTTCATTTTTAGTTCTTTCTATGCCTCCTTTTCCTTTGACTCAAGACATCTATCTCTCTATATATGAGAAATATTTTTTGATTTTTGCTTTTTAGACCAAAGAATTGAATTAAATTCATCTGGAACACAGAAAGCTTAGGCTCATATGGGCAGAAACAAAGACTAAAACAATGAGAGGGATGTAAAAATACACTGATTTGGGGGCCAGGGGGACTTAATAGTACTCAGAGGTTTTGATTAATTAGTCATTTACTTTTTACTGGCAGTTATTCCTCTTCTTTTTCTAATTCCTTTTGCTCAGGCACTGAAAAATATTCTTTGGCCAGACGAGTGATGCTGGAGCAAACAAGGCAGGTCTCCCATTCCCCTGCTTTCTCCCATAACTGCTCGCTCCTGCTTGAGTCAGAATTGGTGCTCATGAACAGTGTTCGTGAGGAGCAGATTTCCTGGCGCAATTCCAATTTCAAAGAGGTTCTATTGTCTCTCATACATATATAAATGCAATTTACAGCATGTAACCTGATTCAGGGGTTAGAAGAAACAAGGAATCAATTGATTAGTCAATATGTATATTTGTGTATATATGTGCATATGTATGTTATGTGTGTCTTTAAACCATATGCATGAATGTGTGTATGTACACATACATGCAGATGATTCTCATTCTCTTTAGGTTGTTCTATGAAGTTGTTGCAAACACTGAGTTAGCAAACACGACATCATTACAACGTTAGGTTCCTGCAGGCTTCTCACCACAGTATTTGTATCAACTAATCAATATGTAGCCTTGTTTTATATGTGTTTCTGTTCAAAGACTCCTTATTTGACATATACTGCAGAATCATTACCAATGAACTTAAGACCAACAGCACTATAACTGACGTTTGAATGAAGCTTATCTACAACATGTGTGTCTCTGGGAGGCACACCACAGCCTTTCTGCACTTAGGACACTAGACAACACTTCAGCACTACACTTGAGGTCATTTTAAACAGCAAAGTAAACAAACGCCCAATAATACAAAAATGTGGCACTTAAAATACTATAGAAACTTAACAGAACTAAAAGCCTAAATTAGCAATATAAGTAATTTCCTTGGCAGTCCTAAGATGGTGGAGACTCAGCCTCATCATTTACCTTCTATGTTTCCACTTGTCATTGCTGAATAAAGACATTTGTCCTCCAAAGTGTGACACTAAGACCCTTAGTTCCCAGCAAATAGTTTATGGATTTTCTATTCTATTGCACTGATCTCTTAGTCTATCTTCAGACCAATACCAAATTGCCCTGACACTATAACTATATAATAAGTAAAGCAAGTGTTCCAAATTTGTTCTTTATTTTTGAAGCTGATGGGATTTTGATTACATTGCATTTAGCCTACATATCAATGAAAGAAGTGACATATGAGGGATATTAAGACTTTCAACTCATAAATATGGCATGTCTCTCAATTTGTTCAAATCTTAATTCTTCTCATAAATGTCCTACACCTTCTAGTGCCCAGGTCTTGCAAATACTCTATGATGGACAGAAGGGTGGGGATTGACTGAAGGAGCAGGAAGGGGGGCAAGACAGGGGAGAGCAACAGGGGAAAATTGGGACAACTATAATTGAACAACAATAAAAAAATAAATTATGTACCCCCAAATGATTTATCCTATTTTTTCATATTTTTGCTGTTATTTTATGGTATTTGGCATTTAAATACACAATTATTTATATTAGTATTTAGAAATACAATTGATTTTTTATGTGATACTGTATCCTAAAATTTTCCTAAACTTACATATTGTTTTTAGTAGCTTTCTTGTAGATTCCATGAGATTTCCTCCATGGGCAATTATGCCTTTGATTAAATAAAGTTTTATTTCTTTTCCAGTCTGAATGATTTTCTCTTTTTCCTTCTTTCTCTCTATCTCTTTTTTCTTTTTTCTTTCTTTCTTTCTTTCTTTCTTTCTTTCTTTCTTTCTTTCTTTCTTATTTCTTTTTCTTTCTTTCTCTTGTTGTACCTTCACTATTTCACTATCTTAAATAGAAGTAATAAAGTCAGTTAATATTTGACAAAGGGGGCAGGAACAAAACATGGAGTAAAAATAGCCTCTTCAAAAAAATGGTGTTGGGAGATCTGGACAGCTACATACAAAAAAATGAAACTAGACCACCAAATAATACCATACACAAAAAATAAACTCAAGATGGATAGAAGACTTAAGTATAAGTTGTGACATAAAAGTCCTACAGGAAAACATAGGCAGGAAAATTTCAGACATCCCATGAAGCAACATTTTCATGATACACCCCCTAGGGCAAGGAGCATTAAGGAAAGAATAAACAAATGGAACTTCATCAAACTAAAAAGCTTCTGCATGGCCTAAGAAAACATCAACTAAATGGAAAGGGAACCAACCATATGGGAAAACATTTGCCACTGATACCTCGGAAAAGGGTTTGATCTCCAAAATATATAAAGAACTCTCGTGACTGCACTCCAGGAAAACAAACAATCCAATTAAAAAATGGGCAAAGGACCTGAACAGACACTTCTCCAAGGAGGACATACAGAGGGCCCATAGACACATGAAAAAATGCTCAGCATCACTAGCCATTAGAGAGATGCAAATTAAAACCACTTCACACGGGTCAGAATGGCCATCATTAATAAATCAACAAACAACAAGTGCTGGCAAGGTTGTGGAGAAAAGGGAACCCTAGTACACTGTTGGTGGGAATGCAGACTGGTGCAGCCACTGTGGAAATAGTATGGAATTTCCTCAAACACTAAAGATGGAATTGCCTTTCGATTCAGCAATCCCACTGCTGGGATTATATCCTAAGAACCCTGAACCACCAATTCAGAAGAACCTATGTACCCCGATGTTCATAGCAGCACAATTTACAATAGCCAAGTGCTGGAAAAAGCCTGATTGCCCACCAAGAAGTGAGTGGATAAAAAACTGTTGTACGTTTACGAAGTGGAATACTACACAGCAGTAAGAAAGAAGGAGCTCCTACCCTTTGTGACAGCATGGATGGAACTGGAGAACATTATGCTAAATGAAATAAGCCAGGTGGTGAAAGACAAATAACATATGATATTACCTATAAGTATAACCTAATCAACAAAACAAACAAATGAGCCAATTAGAACCAGAAACTTGGAAATAAAGAACAAACTGACAGTGACCAGAGGGGAGGGGGGTGATAATGGGGGAAAGAAGGGGAAGAGGCAAGCAAAGGAGCATGAATAGAGGCCTCATGGGAATGGACAATGGGGGGATTGACTGTGGGAGTTGGGGGGATGGGGTAGAAGTGAGTAATGGGGAAAATATGGGGCAATTGTAAGTGAACAACAATAAATAAAAAATATAGGGAGTGAGGAGATAAAAGAAGGCAAAGGGGAGATAAATGGTGAGGGAATGAGGGTTGACGTGGGGTGGTGAACACACATACAATACACAGATGTAGTACTATAGAACTGTACTCCTGAAACCTACATACTGTTATTAACCAACGTCACCCCAGTAAATTCAATTTAAAAAGTAATATATAAATAAATAAATAAATAAATAAATAAATAAATAAATAAATAAGAAATAGTAATAGCAGACATTCTTGACTGGTTCCTTACCTTTCTAAGATAGAAGCATTCAAATTTTTACCATTAAGTAATTTTTTTAAGTAAAACATTTTTAAAGTGACTACTTAAACATTAAAAAATATTTTGTTCATTTATTTTTAGAGAGAGATTAAGGGAGGGACAAAGAGAGGGAGAAAAACATTGATGTAAGAGAGCAACACTGATCGATTGCTTCTTGTTCTTGCCCTGACTGTACCAAACCTACAACCCAGGCATGCGATCTGACCAGGAATCGAACAGGTGACCCTTGGCTTTGGGTGGTGATACCCAACCGCCTCAGCCACTACTACTACTGAAACACTGCAAGGTCAGGGCTACTACTAAAACATTTCAAATCACATATATAGCTTGAGATGCACACATATATTTATCTTTATTTTGATATAATTTACATGCCATATGTCACCCATTTAACTATACAAATCATTAGTTTTATTAGCTTCTCAGAGTTGTTTTTCATCACCATGGTAAATCTTAGAAAATTTCATCACCATCTGAAGAAAGAATGTTATTAGCAGTCACCCCACATTCTTCTATAATCCTCCCAGCCCTAGGCAACCCCAGATCTACTTTTTCCGCTTACACCAGTTATTCTGGACATCTCATAAAAGTGTAATTATACAATATGTGGCCTTTTTCATTGGCTTCCTTCAGCTAGCATATTTTCAAGATCATCTATGTTGTAGCTTATGTTAGTACTTTATTCCTTTTTGTGGATAAATAATATCTTATTGAGTGAATATATAACATTTTGTTTTTCCATTTTTCAGTTGATGGACATTTGGGTTGTTTCTATTTCTGGGTATTATGAACAATGTTGCTATAAATATTTGTGTACAAATTTTGTGTGAACATATATTTTAATTACTTTTGAGTATATACATAGAAGTAAAATTGTTGGGTCATATGGAAACTGTGTGTTTGACTTCCTGAGGAAAAGACTGCATTCCTTGGGGACAGCTCCACTTTGCATTCCCATTAGCTGTGCTTGAGGATTCATGTCCTCCCATCCTGGCAATGCTGCTTCCTGCCCATCTTTTTATTTTCACCATTCTGATCATTATGAATTATTATGAAGTGGCATTTAACTGTTGTTTTGACTTGCATTTCTCTAATGACTAATGATATTGGTTATCTTTTTGTGTGCTTAACAGCCTTTCGCATAGTCTTTTTGGAGAAATGTTTATTCAGATTCTTCATTCATTTTAAAAATGGGATTGTCTGTTTGTTGTTGACTCTCAAGAATTCTTTGTATATTCTGTCTATAACTTTCTTGTCAGATATATTAAACAAATATATTTTCTCCCATTTCATGAGTTGTCTTTTCACTTTCTTGATGGTATACATTGCAGCAGAAAAGTTTTTCATTTTCATGAAGTCCAAAGTATTTATTTTTTCTGTGGCTGCCTGTGCTTTTGGTATCACAACTAAGACACAACTGTCTAAGACAAGATTGTTAAGGTTGTACCTATGTTTTCTTCTCAGAGTTTTCTCTCTTACATTTAGATCTCTGATCCATTTGAAGTCATTTTTTTTCATATCGTGTGAAGTGAGGGTCCAAATGTATGTTTTCACATCACCATATGCAGTTGTACTTGAGTAACCCTTTTCGTATGTCTCTAGAATCAGTCATGATATTTTTTTGAAGATTTTTTGAATCTATATTTACAATAGCTACCCTACATTATTCTACTGTTTCCTTCTTTTGTTTTTTATTTGGGTGGTATCAGGATAATTACATCATGGTCTCATAGAATGAGTTGGTAAGTAATCCCTTCTCTTCTATATTTTGCAAGAGTTAAACATGTTTTAATTTTTGTTGATGTTTTCAAAGAACCAACATTGGCTTCACTGATTATCCCATATTTTAATTCCTTCTATATTTCATTTATTTACTGGTTCCTCTGATGTGTGCAGTGCTTTTCATTTTCTCATATCAAATAGCCCTTCTATCATTTACTAGCAAAATTATATTTCTATTGACTGGGCACTAGGAACTGTGCTAGGCTCTGTGGATATGATGGTGAGAAAAACCAGACAGTTTCCAGTCCACTGATCTTGTATTCTGGAGATAGAAGAAAATCACACTACCAGACCCAAAAATGCTTAAAACTATAATAGTCAGGTGAAGAGATGAAATGCACTTCTAAGAGAATATATAAAAAGCTACCGGACCTAGAGAGAGGATAGAGATTATATCCCAGTGGAAGTGGACAGGAAAGTTCATCGAGATTAGATCTGGGGAAGTAGAGCATGAACATTACACATAGAAGATGCACTGTTTGAAAAAGCTTTGCATGTGTGAGAACCGGAAGGAAGAAAACATGGCTACAATATAAAGAGAAAGAGAGAGACAGTCTAGTGCCTATCACAAAACACTCTGCCTACTGCACTGTTAGCTGCTTAATGGGGTGGATGTCAGAGTAAGAGAGAAGAGAGGGTCGTAAATGTTCCCTTAGCTTTGGCTTGTGAAATTGGATGAATGGTGTTGCAGTCCCTTGAACTAGGTGCTCCTGAAATGTTTGCTTAAGAATGTCATAGACTTAGCCCTGATATGTTGGATTTAAGCTACACTCACATAGAGTAGACAATTGTATGTAACTACAAGTAACACTTATGTAGCCCTTAGTTTTTTCTGGGCATTGTTTTAAGAGCTTCATATAACTGTTCATTTAATTCTTCTAACATACTTAGTTTGTCTATTATTAATTTCTTTTCATAGGTGAGGCACAAAAATGTGTGTATGTGTGTCTGCGTGTGTCTATATAAAGTTCAGCAGCAAGATTGTGAGGAACTGAGAATGATACTAGAGAATCAAGTAAGATTGCTAAATAACTTTGCTGACTCCTTTGAGGCTAGGGAACTCAAGTTTATAATACCAGTAGGTGCAGTGTGGGGCCCTTGGCCACTTGGGGGAAGACAGAAGGCTTGAATTCCAGAAAACAGTGCTTGTTTTCCATCACTGACTCCTGACCCAGCTATTTCTGCTTAGGTGCTAAGGATAATCTCAATGATTTCCAATCCCTAGGGTTTGGAGCTTTGTAAACCCAATAAATCTAAGCCCAATAAATCTTATTCACAATTAACATACTTTCTCATATTTATTAACCTTTCATTTTAACTAAAAATTTATTTCTGGATGTGTTTTTTTTAGAAAAAGTGAAGGTTGAAACTATACATCTGAACCTTAAATAAGAAACCTTTTCTTTAGGCTTATAGGTTGAAAAATTATTGCCGAGACAGTTTAAATAATTAATAATTACTATTAAAGAACAGCTCTGGGCAACACAATCTCAGAGACACCTCTGCATTTTCAGCATTAGTGGCCTATCATTATTGAGATATCTAGAAAACTGTTTTGGGGACAAGTGAAAAGAGATAAACTGAGGCCCTCAGGCAGAATGGAACTGAAAGGAAAAAAAAGGTCTCACAATTTTGTGATTGTCTTATTCTCTGGATTTTCTTAGATGCACCAAATTAATGTGAGGAAGAATGTTCCTTGCCTTGCATTAGTGTATAATCAAAGTTATTTACTTATACATTTTGGGAATTGCAAATGAATCTGACCTTTGCTACAGTATTATGAACAGAAAGGAAAACTGTCTCTTTAAAACCTGCCTATTGATGTTAATAAATTAGGGACCTCTCACAGTTCTTTCTATGCCAGACTCCATTTGTTGTAAGGTTGAATGGAAGTCTCCAGGTGAGATGAACAGCTGCCAAGTTAGCCTTTTAAGAAGCTGTCTTTGAGAACATAGTACTTTATTATCCATGTTGTGCCATTCTATGCTGAGTAGTGGTTAAAATAACGAGAGGTCTGACTAAGGGATCTATTTCAAGGTCTATTTTCTCCTTAGGTGGTTGTGCCCCTTCAGACTGTTCCATCCATCTGTTCTTCCTCAGGGCCCAGAAGAAGGCCAGTTGGCTCGAACTGGTTTTCTACCTGTTTTTTTCTTCTTCTTCTTTTTTTTTTTTGATACACTTGTAAACCAAGCTTAGTCTCTAATATGTTTATCTAAAATCAAGCTTTTGGCTTCCTTGGAGTCACATCTTCTTTCACTAGGTAAGGATATTTTCCATTTGTGTTGAGTTTAAAAGTTTGTCAGTTTCCTGTCATTACTAATTAAGGGCAGTTAGTTTTATTTTATTCCCAACCCATCCAAACTCTAGCACCTGATTGATTACAGAATAAAATTTATTAGTATTCACAAGTCCAATTCTCTTCCTTTCTGGCAGAACATAATTTCCCCTTAAAAGCTTTTGGAGAAAAGATTTAATAATCTTCAGATTTGGCTTGGACATCAAATGGTTTTTATTAAGTAACAGTTTGAGTTGAGTACAAATGAATCAAAAACATATTTCAGATAATAGGGGAAATGCCTTTGGAATTCATATTA
>PVJI01029153.1:0-15615 GCA_004026765.1 Micronycteris hirsuta
TTTTTTTTTTTTTTTTTTTTTTTTTTTTTTTTTTTTTTTTTTTTTTTTTTTTTTTTTTTTTTTTTTTTTTTTTTTTTTTTTTTTTTTTTTTTTTTTTTTTTTTTTTTTTTTTTTTTTTTTTTTTTTTTTTTTTTTTTTTTTTGCTGCTGTGATTTCATTAGTTAGGATCAGCCTGCTCCGTTTTTTTGTTGCTTTTTAATTGTTTTTGGAAGATTGTATGGTTTTTAAAAATTATCCATTTTTTCAGACGGTCCCCTTTGTTGATATACATGTGTTCATGATATATATTTTTATCATCTATTGTGTTTCTTTGGTGTCAGTTGTTGCTTCTCTTCTTTCTTTTCCAATTTCATTTATTTGGTTTCTCTCTCTCTTTTTGTTAATGATTCTTGTTAAAAGTTTTAAAATCTTTTGATATACTCAGCTCTTGATTTCATTGTTGTTTCGTGTTGCTTTTTAGACTTTGTTTATTTCTGCTCTACTAATTATTGTTTTCTTCTTTCTACTCACTCTGGGCTTTTTTTGTTGTTCTTTGTCTAGTTTCTAGATTATTTATGAGGTTTTTTTTTTCCTTAAGGTAGGCTTGCATTGCTATGAATTCTTTCTCAGGACTCTCTTTGCTGTTTCCCATAGATTTTGTGTTTTTGTCTTCATTTTTATTTGTAAGTTACTCCTCTTTTCTTCTATAATCTTATTGTTAACCTATTCATTGTTTAGTAACATGTTATGTAGCTTTCATGTGTTTTTACATACTTTAAGGGTTTTTTTTGGTATTTTTTTTCTAGTTTTATACCACTGTGTTTGGAGAAGATGTTTGAAATTATTTCAGTCTTTAATTTATTGAGACATGTTTAATGTGCTAACATGTGGTCTGACCTAGAGAAAGCTCTGTTAAGTGGAAAAGAATGTATATTCTTTTTCTTTGGTGTAAAATGCTCTGAAAATATCAATTAAATACATATGGTCTAGTGTGCCATTTAAGGCAGCTGTTTCTTTTTTGATATTTTTTTCTGGAAGATCTATCCATTGGTATCAATGGATATTAAAATCCCCTACTGTGACTGTATTACTGTTATTCTCTCCTTTTATATCTATTGAGATCTGCTTTACCTATTTAGGTGCTCCTGTGTTGGGTGTATACAAGTTTACAAGGGTTACAAGAGTTATATCCTCTTTTGGAGCTGTTCCCTTTATAACTATGTTGTGTTCTTCTTTGTCTCTACTATTGCTTGTGTTTCAAAATCTGTTTTTTCAGATATAAATATTGCAACCCCAGCTTTTTTTCCCTTTCCATTTGCATGAAATATATTTTCCATGTCTTTAGTGTTAGTGTGTGTGTGTGTCTTTTGTTCTGAGATGGGTATTTTGGAGACAGTGTATACATGGATATTATTTTTTCATTCATCTATCTGATGTCTTTGATAGGAGCATTTTAGCTCTTTATAATTAAAGTGGTTATTGATAGGTACATATTTGTTGCCATTTTATTGTTTTAATTATGTTCTTTTGTCTTCTCTGCTTTCCTCATCTTGTTTTTCTTGTTCTCCTTCTCCTCCTTCTTCTGTATCTTTAATATTTCTTGTAATATTTGTTTAGTGCTAATACAAATTTTTAGCCTTTCATTTTCTGGGAAGCTCTTTGTTTCACTTTAGATTTTAAATGATTGTCTTACAGGGTAGATCTGCCTTGGTTGTAGATTCTTGTTATATTTTCACTTTGAATATTTCATTTCATACTTATCCCTCTGGCCTAAAATCTGTCTGTTGAGAAATTAGTTGACAGTCATATCAGTCATACAGAGCTTTCTTGTAGTTAACAAACTATTTCTCTCTTGCTGCTTTTAGGTTTCTGTCTTTGTCTTTTACCATTGCCAGTTTAATTATCATGTGTTTTGGGGTAGATCTCTTTGAGTTCATCTTGATTGGGACTCTCGTTCCTTCCTGAATATACATGTTTTCTTTCCTTCTCCAGGTTAGGGAAGTATTCAACCATTGTCTTTTAAAATAGATTCTAGATCCCTTGTTCTCTCACTCTTCTCCTTCTGGTACACATTTGATGAAGATTTTGTTACATTTCATGCTTTACCAGAAGTCCCTTACACTATCTTCATTTATAACTTATTTTCTTTCATCTGCTCTGATTGGATGTTTCTTTTCTACTCTGTCTTCCAAATCACTGGTTCTATCTGCTTCATGCTACCTATTGTTTCTTTATTCCAGTGTATTGCTTATTGTTTATTTCTGACTGGTTCATTTTTTTAAGTGATTGCTATGTTTTTTTCATGCTGTTGAGCATCCTTGTAGCCATAACTGTGTACTTTATGTAGCTAATGAATTGCTTCCCTGTATGATATTTATCTCTTTTTCTGCAGATTTATCCTGTTCTTTCATTTGTTCTCTATTTCTTTGTCTCCTTTTTGGCTGTCTCGTTGTATTTGTTTCTATATTTATATCTATCTGCTTTGCCTCCCAGTCTTCTTCATTTACCCTTATATAATAAGTGCCTTGTGGGACCCAGTGGTGCAGTTTCCTTGATCATGTGAGCTGGGTGCTTCATGACTGTCCTTTTGTGCATTATGTGGGCCTCTCTGTTGTAATTTAGTCTTGATTGCTATTGGCTTATTAGTGCATGGCATTGACCCTCAGGCAAGCTGACTGTGAGGTTCAACCCCAACAATGCTGTGTGATCTGCTATGCAGGTTCTGGCCACATGAAGAGGAATTTGCTTTGGAAGGGTATTATGCCTGTTGAGATCTTCCTTTGGATATGCTGCTTGTGGAGGACTTACTGGAATCTGCTTTGTTGTCCAAAGATGTCCATTGGGTGTTTTGGTCCTGGGCCTCTTCAAAGGAACTTTGGTGCAGCCCATTGTCAGATATCACCTGTGACTGGCCCTGGGAAACTTGTTTGGAGATACCAGCCAACCTCTGTTTGTGGCTTCTTCTGCTTGGCATGCATATGTGTTGAAAAAAAAAACAAGCTGTGCACCAAGTCCATCTTTTACCTGCACCAGGCCCAGGGTCCAGTCAGCTGTAGCCCCAATGCACTCAGGTGAGATCCACCTCTGCCTGCTTCAGCCTGCCTCTGCCTGTTGGAGTTGGTTATGCTTAATCATTGAAGGAGTCAAGTTGATAGGGAGTCCAGAGGGTGAGGCTTTTGCTTTTTCTCAGGCTGGTACCACACTAAGGTGTGTGCTCCACCCAAGAAACATGGTGTCTCCAGTATT
Source organism: Micronycteris hirsuta (assembly GCA_004026765.1). Classification (NCBI taxonomy): domain Eukaryota; kingdom Metazoa; phylum Chordata; class Mammalia; order Chiroptera; family Phyllostomidae; genus Micronycteris; species Micronycteris hirsuta. Next base: position 3,226 of record PVJI01029153.1, read on the forward strand.
GGAGAATGGCAACACAGAAATCTTGGTGGCTGTTCCTTCAGCTCCCTCTCCAGAGCCGCATACCCCAGATTCTCCTCATGTGACTATAGTCTGCTCCATCCACTCTCCACTGGAGCCCAGGTTGAGTGGCTTCAATGAAGATTTATGTTTTGGCCCTTTGAGGGGGTTCTTGTGTCTCTAGGCACCTTTCTTTGGCAGAGAGAATCCCTGCTGCTATTCACAGCCAGATTTCTTGTGAGCACCTCTTCCTGGCTCTGGTGCTCTGGGATGGGGAGGGCGGCTTGGGTTTAGACCTCACACTTCTCAGGAGAATTCCCCCTGCAGCTGAGCTATGTCTCTGGAAACTTGCTCTTCTTCTGGAACCTCTTTCTCTTTTACTGGTATGAATATGATGTGGATATTGTTTTGCCTAATGTTGTTCCAGAGGTCCTTTAGACTATCCTCATTTTTAAAAACTTGTATATACTTTTGCTGCTCTGATTGGGTGTTTTCTTCTACCTTGTCTTCCAATGTGTTTATTCAATACTCTGCTTCACTTAGCATGTTATTGATTCCTTCTGGTATATTTTTCATTTCTGATATTATATTCTTCATTTCTTACTTTTTAACTGTTTTTATGTCCTTTTATACTTGCTATCTCTTTGTTGAAGTTTTGGCTAAGTTCCTCGAGTATTCTTATAACCATTGTTCTAGTTCCGTATCTGGTAACTTTCTTGCCTCAATTTATTGAGTTCTTTTTTCTGGGGATTTCTTCTACTCTTTCATCTGGGACATATTTCTTTGTCTTCTCATTTTGCTACCTTTCTTTATTTGTTTCTATTATGAGATAGATTGGCTATGCCTCCTAATCTTGGTTTAGTGGCCTTCTGTAGTAGTTGTCTCATGGCTAAGTAGCTCTGTCTTCCTGATAACTTGAGCTAGGTGCTCCAGGATGTCCCTTGTATGGGTTATGTGAGTTCTCCTGTTGTAATTGAGTCTTGATTGTTTTTGGCCCCTTCTGCTTGCCATAACAATGAATATGGGTGCTTACCCCACATAGTTGAATTTACCCGAACAGGGTGTGATACCCACTGAGATATCCCTTTGGCTATGCCACTTGTAGAGCTAATCGGGTAGTGCTCTTATGCATTCTGAATCTTGTTGCTGAGTGTATTGATTCTGTTGCCACTTAAGAGGGAGTCCTATGCAGGTAAACATCTGGAGAGGGCTTTGACTCTGCCTAGGCTACCTATTTGGAGCTACAAAGTTACCCACAGTTTGTGACTGCCTTAACTGGGCCTGAGTGTGTGGAGGCCAACACCAGCTCCAACTCTGGAACAGGTCAGCCATAGGCCTAAGACTCCCCAAGATTTTTCTTTGCCTTTTAGCTTCCTTTTAGGCTCTGACACTGAAAGAGCCTCTGGAAATACATGAGTTGTATGAGGTAGGTTCTCAGTGAGTCACCAGGAGGTGGCAAGTGATGTTTACCAGACTTATGCAGAAACAAACTGGGCAGTAGTGCTGGTTCTGAGGTCATTCATCTGCAGTCTAAGGGTACGCCAAGGTGAGACTATCTGCTGGGTACCCATAAAACTTTGTGGTTAGATAGGGTCTCAAGGAATCATGAGATTGAGGCCAACACCCTGTAGAATTTACCAGGTCTAAACAGACTAAGATTTGGTCATGTGAATGAAGGGTTCAGCACAAGAACTATGGTGTCAGTTGGCTGTACTAGAGCAATGGCCCCTACCCCAGAGCCATACAACTTAATTTTTACCAGTGTTTGCCCTGATCACCTGGAGAGTCTTTTGCATTGCCAGCCCAGTCTGGCCACCGCCCACTGACAATATTGCAGAGAGCAAGCTCAGCAGAGTGGTATTGTAGGCATTTGATAAGGTGGAGTTAGTGGTTGTCCCATGGTGGGGCTAGTTGATCTCTCACTGGGGTACAGGGAACTGCTACTGTGAGCCACGGGGTACCACTTCTCTGGTTCATGTGGGGGAGGAGAACCAGTGCTCTGTTGCTTGGGGTGTATGAAGCTGATGCTCTGGCCTGTGGGCCTCTCTGTTCTGGCATGCTGGGCATGTAACACTACTGCCCTGGCATGCTGTGGGGGGAAGGGAAATGGCACCCACCTCAGAGGCATACAACTCAGTGTCTGTCTTCCCCCTAGCTTGCCCCCATATACCTTCAAGAAAGTTTACACCACAGGCTAAGGCAAGTTGTGAGTTTGACAGGCAAGGCTATTGGCAGGCAAAAAGGTGGGGCCATACATTTTCCCTCAGACCAATGTAGTATAAAAAGGAGTGCTCAAAGAAAAATGTCTTCTGTGATCTGTATAGGAGAGGGAAATAACACAGGTACCCTGGTAGTTGTTTCTTCAACTGTCTCCCTGGAGCTATATAATCCAGTCTGTCCTCACACAACTCCAGTAGGCTCTAATCTGCCCACTCTCTGCTGAAACCCAGGGTGAAGGGCAAGTGAGATTTTGTGGACTGACCTCTTAAGAGGACCCCTGGGTTTCTAATAGACTCCCTTCTCTCCTCAGTGGGCAGAATACCCTCTGATTTTTATAGCTAGATATTATGTGGATGCCTCTTCCAGGCTCTGGTGCTCCAGTCTGGGAACCCTACATGAGCTGGAGACCCCACACTCCTGAGGGGGGATCTTTGCAGCAGAGATTTTCTCCCAGGTTTCAATGATCACCTGGGCCAGGCCTTTTTGCACCTCCACCTTTCCTACCAATTTTGAGATGGCCTCTGTAAATCCTTGGTTATAAGATTTCTGTTCAGCTTGTATTCAGATGGGTATTCAGCTTGATTGTTTTATATTTTAGCTGTAATTTCAGTTCATACCTGGGAGGAGGGGAGTGTAATTTCCACCTACGCTGCTGTTATCTTCTTCCCACCTAATGAGAACATTTGCACACTGGGATTTCATACGCATAGGTGTTATCAAAAGTAAAATAAACTACCATAAAATCAATTATAGCTCTGGTTTTGGAGTTGTTGAAGAACCAGCTGGATGGTCATTGACCAGGAGTATTGAGGCGTGGGAAGATATTCCTGCATTAAGAAGCAGTTGTACCAAAGGTTCCTGTAGATAATTATTCTATGATTCTCTGAGCTCTCTGATTCTATGATTCCATATGATTTTTCCTCCATTTATCTGGAGATGGCATCAATATGCTTTGCTCTTATTTTCCCCTATATATGCTGTTTGCTGATATGTTTCTCTACTTTCTTTTTTTTTCCTTGGGAATATAGATGAGGTCTTGTCAGAAAACTTTCTGGACTATAAGAACCGTGGAGTAAATGGTTCTCATCAGGGACAGATCATCTGGAAGATTGATGCTAGCTCTTACTTTGTGGAACGTGAGTACTTTTCCCATTCCTGTTGTTTAAGATGAAGCAGGATTAAACTGTTTTGTTCTTTGTACTGTTGTATTACCTACACTTAGAAAGATTCTGTGTAAAAGAGAGACATAGACTTCATGAGATGCTTAAAAATACTGAGTTATGTATAACAGTTGGGTAAGAGCTATTCAAAATAGCCCAGAGGGCCACTTCTTTAATTTCAAGGAAAAGTTTTGTTCATGTTCATTCACCAACCTCTGGACTGAGGACCTCAGTACTCACATCCCTTAACTTTTGTTCCATGTCTGCTCCAGGTGCTCTTCAACTTTGTGATAGTTGCCCATGCTGGGGATATTCCACACTTTTTCTAAGGATGGGGATGATACATTACTACAGGCCACCTGTATCTTTCATTCTTGATCTACTGACATTTCTGAATGTATAAACTTGACATCATGTGTCTTATTATTTTCTAAAAATTTATGCTGTCTTTGAAAATAAATAATTTCCAAAGTTATGGAAGGATGTTTTTCATAGGTCCCAATACTGATACATTTTCCATTACATGAGGGATTATCTGTATGGTCCTCATGTTTTCCAGATGAAGTAATGCATGGGTTACCTTTAGTCTACAACTTCTTCCCCCAAGATGGATAAGATGCTCAATGCACAAATTCCTTTATGTATTACTTCGTTCATAGCTGGTATTAATTCTATATAACATTTCTGAAGGAAATGGAATAATTTATTGTTCCAACTGCCTAGTTGTCAGAGGAAATGACACACAGCCAGGAATCTAAATATGTCTATTATCATTTGACTTTTGGTTCAAGAAAAACTACATCTTCTAGCATGCTTTATCCACATTTATATTCACTCTTATTTTCATTCACTCACTCAATAGACTTTTTCTAAGATCAATTATATTCCAAAGACTAAAGATCTGATAATGAAATGCTTACTGTTTTTTTATTTATATTTTTAAAATTACTTTATTGTTGTTCAATTAGAGTTGTCTGCATTTTCTCCCCTTCCCTCAACCCCTCACCCCAACCAACCCACCGCCCTCCCTTGTTTCTACTCTCCTCCTTGGTCTTGTCCTTGTCTCCTTTGTAGTAGTTACTCAAATTTTTTCTCCCGACTGTCCCCTTCCACCTCCCCTCTGGCTATTGTTAAATTGTTCTTAGTTTCCATGTTTCTGGTTCTATCTTGTTTGCTTTTTTCTTTTGTTGATTATGTTCCAGGTAAGGGTGAGATCATATGGTATTTGTCCCTCACCTCCTGGCTTATTTCACTTATCATAATGCTCTCCAGTTCCATCCATGCTGTCCCAAAGAGTAGGAGCTCCTTCTTTCTCTCTGCTGCGTAGAATTCCATTGTGTAAATGTACCATAGTTTCTTGATCCACTCATTTGTAAATGGGCACTTAGGTTGCTTCCAGCACTTGGCTATTGTAAATTGTACTGCTATAAACATTGTGGTGCATAGGTTCTTTTGGATTGGTGTTTCAGGGCTCTTAGGGTATAATCCCAGCAGTGGAATTGCTGGGTCAAAAGGCAGTTCTATTTTTATTTTTCTGAGGAAATTCCATACTGTTTTTGACAGTGCCTTCACCAGTCTGCATTCCCACCAACAGTGCAGTAGGGTTCCCTTTTCTCCACATCCCCTCCAACAGTTATCTGTTGCTTTGTTGATGATGGCCATTCTGACTGGTGTGAGGTGGTATCTCATTGTGGTTTTAATTTGCATCTCTCTGATGGCTAGTGATGCTGAGCATCTTTTCATACATCTCTAAACCCTCTATATGTCCTTGTGGGAGAAGTATTTGTTCAATATTTTGCCTATTTTGTAACTGGGTTTTTTGTCTTCCTGGAGTGGAGTTGTGTGAGTTCTTTATATATTTTGGAGATCAAATCTTTGTCTGAGGTATCACTGGCAAATATATTTTCCCATGTAGTTGGTTCTCTTTTCATTTTAATACTGTTTTTTTAGCCATGCAGAATCATTTTAATTTGATGAAGTCCAATTTGTTTATTCTTTCCTTCATGTCCCTTGCTTTAGGGTACATATCCCTGAAGATATTGCTGCATAGAATGTCTGAGATTTTTCTGCCAGTATTTTCCTCTAGGAATTTTATGGTGTTATGACTTATATTTAAGTCTTTTATCTACCTCAAATTTATTTTTGTGTATGGTGTATGTTGGTGATCGAGTTTCATTTTTTTGCATGTAGCTGTCCAGATCTCCCAACACTATTTGTCGAAGATGTTGTTTTTACTCCATTTTATGCTTCTTCCCCCTTTGTCAAATATTAATTGACCATAGAGATTTAGGTGTATTTCTGGGCTCTGTGTTCTGCTCCATTGTTCTATGTGCCTGTATTTATGCCAGTACCAGGCTGTTTTGATTACAGTGCCCTCGTAATACAGTTTGATATCAGGTATTGTGATCTCTCCTACTTTCTTCTTTCTCAAAATTGCTGCAGCTATTTGGAGTCATTTATGGTTCCATATAAATTTCTGAAATGTTTGTTCTATATCTGTGAAACATGTCATTGGTGCTTTAATAGGGCTTTCATTAAATCTATAAATTGCTTTTGGTAGTATGGCCATTTTGATAATGTTACTTCTTCCAGTCCATAAGCATGGTATGTGCTTCCATTTGTTTGTGTCTTTCTTAATTTCTTACTTCAGTGTTGTGTAGTTTTCTGAGTACAGGTCTTTTACCTCTTTGGTTAGCTTTATTCTATGTACTTATTTTTCTTGTTGCTGTATTAAATGGGATTTTCATCCTGATTTCTGTTTCTGATGTTTCATTGTTAGTATACAAAAATGCCTTTGATTTCTGGATATTGACTTTGTATCCGGCTGTTTTGCCAGATTCATTTATTAGGTCAAGCAGCTTTTTGGTGGAGTCTATAGGATTTTCTATGTACACTATCATATCATCTGCAAACGATTGCAGTTTTATTTCCTCCTTTCCAATTTGGATGCATTTAATTTCCTTTTCTTGTCTGATTGCTGTGGCTAGGACTTCCAGTACTATGTTGGATACGAGTGGTGAAAGTTGGCGTCCTTGTCTTGTTCCTGATCTTAGTGGGAAAGCTCTAAGTTTTTGTCCATTGAGTATGATATTGACTGTAGGTCTCTCATATACGGTCTGTATTATGTTGAGGAATGCTCCCTCTATTCGCACTTTGCTGAAAATTTTTATCATAAATGGGTGCTGTACCTTATCAAATGCTTTTTCCAGATTTATTGATATGATCATGTGATTTTTTCTGTTTCGTTTTGTTTACGTGGTGTATTATGTTTTTTTGATTTGTGAATATTGTACCATCCTTGCATCCTTGGGGTGAATCCCACTTGATCGTGGTATCTGATCTTTTTAATGCCTTGCTGTATGCAGTTTGCAAATATTTTGTTGAAGACTTTAGCATCGATGTTCATCAGCGATATTGGCCTGAAGTTTTCTTTCTTTGTTATGTCTTTATCTTGTTTTGGTATTAGGATGATGCTGGCTTCATAAAAAGAGTTTGGGAGACTTCCTTCTTCTTGAATTTTTTGAAATATTCTGTGGAGGATGGGGGTTAGCTCCCCCTTAAGTGCTTTGTAAAATTCTCCTGTGTAACCATCTGGTCCAGGGCATTCGTGTGTCAGTGTTGCGAATTCTTGCTAGCAGGATTCGTATGCCATGGCAGGTGTGTGAATAAATTCACACAGAGTATACTGGACTAGAAATTCCGGGACCACGCAACCCCTCCCTTATCATTCTGAGAGAGGCTCCCGAGCGTTGTGTCAACCAGCCTTTTGTTGCTGTTCTAGGGGACATTGCATCAGAATGGTCTTCATTAACTATGCATAGATTGTAAATTTACATTAGGTGGTAGACGCCCAAAACGGCACATCAAAAGGATAGATATGCAAATGGAAGGACAATAGGCTTCAAGTGGAACTTGAAAGGAATAACAATATGGGTTTAGGCATGCATTAGCATAAGTTATTTTGATTCAGGGGGAGAGAGGTTTTATCAGGAGCAAGTTTTAACTCTAGGTAATATGCCATCCTGATTTACCCACAGGAAATTCCGTTGTCACACACGTGGTTCCTGCTTGCTGTCCCATGTTCCACGGGAGTGTTTTCTCCCTTAGATGTGAAACATTAGAGCTACATTTCCCATGGTGAGATGCATGAATTCCCTTTATGTCAGAAACCTTTTTTTTTTTAAACAACAGATTTAATAGCTAGGGTCCCTTTCATTATTCATGTCTCACTTCTTTCTTTTTTTTTTTTTTTAAGATTTCATTTATTTATTTTTAGAGAGAGGAGAAGGGAGGGAGAAATAGCAATGTATGGTAGCCTCTCACATGGCCCTCACCGGGGACTTGGCCTGCAACCCAGGCATGTTCCCTGACTGGGAATCGAACCGGGACCCTCTGGTTCCCAGTCCGCTCTCAATCCACTGAGCTACACCAGCCAGGCAGAAGCTTTTTGATTATTGTTTCAATTTCATCAGCTGTTATCAGTCTGTTCAGGCTTTCTGCGTCCTCCTCATTGAGTTTTGGAAGATTATATTTTTCTACAAGTTTGTCCATTTCATCTAAATTTTCAAATTTCTTAGTTTATAGTTCTTCATAATAATTTCTTACAATCCTTTGTATTCTGTGGTATGAGTTGTAATCTCTCCTTTTTCATTTCTGATTGTGTTTATTTGGATTCTCTCTTTTTTTTTTCTTGATGAGCCTGCTTAAAGGCTTGTCAATTCTGTTTATTTTTTCAAAGAACCGACTCCTGGATTAATTGATCCTTAGAATTATTCTTTTAGTCTCTATGTCATTTAAGTCTGCTCTGATCTTGGTTATTTCTTTCTTCTACTTGCTGTGGGCTGTCTTTGTTGTTGTTCCTTGAGTTCTTGTAAGAATAGGGTTAGGGTGTTTATTTGAAATGTTTCTATCTTTTTTAGGTAGACCTGTATTGCTATGGACTTCCCTTTCATGACTGCCTTCGGTGTGTCCCATACATTTTGGGTTGTTGTTAATTCATCTTCTTTTGTTTCCAGAAACTTTTTTTATTTCTTCCCTCATCTCATTCTTGACCCATTCATTGTTTAATAGCATACTATTCAATCTCCATGAGTTTGAGTGTTTTGGGTTTTTTCCTTGAGACTGGTTTCTAGTTTCAGTCCCTTTTTGTCAGAGAAAATGTTTGATATGATTTCAATTTTCTTGAATTTGTTTTGTGTCCTATCATGTGGTCTATCTTTGAAAATGTTCCTTGTGCATTTGAAAAGAATGTGTATTTTGTTTCTTTGGTATGAAAGGCTCTATACATATCAGTTAAGTCCAGATAATGAAGTGTCAACTATTTGCCCTCTCAAAGCATATGGTGTCTCTGCTCCTAGAAATGCAGAATTCCACACACATCCCCTTTTTTGTTCTGCATAGGCACATGCAGAATGTGGAAGACAGGCAGAAGATTTGATCCTACCAGATGTAGAGAGAACATGATTTTATGCGATGTGGTTGCTGGCCTTTGCCTTTGGCTTAGGCAGAATGAAATTCTCAGTAAGAGACTTCAATTTATTAATACTTATCTCCTTTATTCTAGCATTTCTCCTCTAGTTTATCCTCCACACTGATACCAGACAAAATTCCTCAAAACCTATTCTGCCACTTACCTTGTGGCTCTGTTTTTGTTACATACATTTTTGGTTATGAATCAAAAATAAGACTTTCCGCAGTTTCTAGGTAGTGCTAGAAACATTAACCTAACCGGAAAATTATACCTTCTTAAAATTTAAGGTAATTTTGTAAAGTTTGAACATTAGCCAGATTTTAAATTTTGAGGTAGAACTGAAGGTCGTTCTTTCTACGTGTGAGTTAAATTAAATAATAAAATCGATGAAGTTTTCTTTTTATTTTCATTCTTCCTTTTTTTTACCCTTTTACTATTTCCTTTTATGAGAATGGAGATATATCACTGATTACCTCGAGTCTACAATATTCTAAAGCACATTACTTTGGGATTATGTTTAATTCAGAATTAGGTAATTCCTACTTGTTTATAAAATTTTCTTAGAATTTAATATTTATTGTACTATTTTCCATTGTCATTTGGTCCCTTTATACCACTCTGCCCCCAGCAATCATCTCACTGTTGCCCATGTCCATGAGTCCTTTTTTTTTTTGGCTCAATCCCTCACTTCCCCCACCACACTATCTGCCTTACTGCTCTACATCTATGAGTCTGTCCCTTTTTCCCTGTTAGTTTGGTTTGTTTATTAGATTTGACATATAAATGAAATCATATTGTATTTGTCTTTCTATGACTTTCTGTTTTACTTAACATAATTTTCTCTAGGTCTATCCATACTCTCTCAAAGGGTAAAATTTACTTCTTTATTATGGCCAAGTAGTATTCCATTGTGTGATTGTCCTACAGTTGTTTTATCTATTCATCTACTGATTGATGCTTGGGCTACTTCCATACCGTGGCCATGGTAAATAATACTATGATGAACACGGAAGAGCTAATGTTCTTTTGAATTAGTGTTTCACATTTCTACAGATATATTCCCATCAAAAAGCACTGAAATTAAGAACAGTCTAACAATAGACAGGGGAGAGGGGGGAGGGGACAATGGGGAGAAGAGTTTTCAGGAATCACTGTAGAGGACACATGGACAGAACTAAGGGGGAGGAGGGAGGTTGGGGGGGTGGGACGGGAGGGGAAGGGAGGGGGGAGGGGAGAGGCTGCAAATAACTGTAATTTAACAAAAAAATTAATTAAAATAATTCATTTAATTAAAAAAAAAAGCAGATCCATTTTCATTTTTTTGAGGTAACTCCATACTGCTTTCCATAATGGCTGCTCCAGTCTGCATTCCCACCAAGACTGCAAAAGGGTTGCCCTTTCCCAACATCCAGCACTTCTTGTTTGTTGATTTATTGATGATAGCCATTCTGATAAGTGTGAGATAATATCTCATTGTGCTTTTAATTTGCATTTCTATGGTGATAAGAGACACTGAACATATTTTCAAGTCTATTGGCCATCTGTATGTCTTCTTTGGATAAGAGTCTAGTCAGGTCCTTTGCCCACTTTTTAATTGGGTTGTTTGTTTTTAATGTTGAGTTTTGTAAGTTTTTTTTATAAATTTAGGATATTAACCCTTTATCATATATATCAGGTAATATGTGGGTTGTCTTTTTATTTCATTGATGATTTCCTTTGCTGTTCAAATATATTTTTTAGTTTGATGTAGTCCTATTGGTTTATTTTTTCTTTTGTTTTCCTTGCTAGGAGAGATATATTTGATAAAATATTGCTGCAAGCAATGTCTGAGATTTTGCTGCCTATATTTTCTTCTATGATTTTTATGGTTTCGGGTCTAACATGTAAGTCTTTTTTTCTTTTCCTTTCTTATTATGTTTTTTTTTTTTAATTATTTATCAGTTACAGTTGGCCTATCTTTTTCTGTCTTGCTCCTCTGCCCAGTCCCACGGTCAATCTCTTCCCATTGTCCATGCAGTGAGTCCTCTATTCATGTTCCTTGACTTTCCCATTCCCCTTCTTTCCCTCATTAGTCCCTTCCTCCATCCCCTCTAGTCACTGTCAGTTTGTTCTTTATTTCCATGATTTTGGTTCAAATTTACTCATTTGTTTGTTGTGTTAATTTCCACTTATAGGTGAGATCCTATGGTATTTGTCTTTCACTGCCTGGCATATTTCACTTAGCATAATACTCTTCACTTCCTTGATTCACTTTGAATTTATTATTGTGTGTGGTCTAAGGAGTGGTCTAGTTTCATTTTTCTGCACATATCTGTCCAATTATTCCAACACCATTTTTTTAACCAACTATCATTAGCTCATTGTATGGGCTTGCTTCCTCTGTCAAATATTAATTGACTATAAAGGTATAGATTTATTTCTGTTTATTCAGTTCCATTGATCTGTGAGTCTCATTTTATGCTAGCACCATGCTTCATGCAACCTGGTTGCATGAAGACACAAATAAATGGAAGAATATACCATGTTCTGATTTCAATGGCCTTCTAGTATAGTTTGATATCAGGTAGCATGATTCCTCTGTTTCTTCTCAGCATTGCTGTTGCTATGCAGGGCTTTTTGTGGTTCCATGTAAATTCTTGCTGAAGACATTTTTACTCCATTTTATGCTTCTGCCCACTTTGTTGAATATTAATTTACTATAAATACTTGGGTTTATTTCTGGGCTCTCTATTCTGTTCAATTTATCTATGTGTCTGTTCTTATGCCATTACCAGACTATTTTGATTACAGTAGTCTTGTAATATAGTTTGATGTCAGGTGCGGAGATTCCTCCTATTTTGTTCTTCTTTCTAAAAATTGCTATGGCTGTTCAGGGTCATATATGGTTACATATAAATTTTTGAAATGTTTGTTCTATATCTGTGAAATGTGTCATTAGTGTTTTGATAGGAATTGCATTGAATCTTTAAAATGCTTTGGGTAGTATGGACATTTTGAAGATGTTAATTCTTCCAATCCATGAGTATGGTATATGCTTCCATTTATTTTTGTCTCCCTTAATTTCTTTCTTCAGTGTTGCATAGTTTTCTGAGTACAGGTCTTTTACCTCCTTGGTTAGCTTTATTCCTAGGTATTTTATTTTTCTTGTTCCTATATCAAGTGGGTTTTTTTCTCCTGATTTCTGTTTATAATAATCCATTTTTGGTATATCACCTTCAATTTCTTTTTTTTTTTAACTTTCATTTTCAAAGAAGTTGTTGTTTATTTTTTTATTTTAACATTTTTTTAATTAATTATTTTGTTTAATTACAGTTATTTGCATCCTATCCCCTCCCCCCTCCCTTCCCCTCCCGTCCCACCTCCCCCCCCAGCCTCCCTCCTCCCCCTTAGTTCTGTCCATGTGTCCTCTACAGTGATTCCTGAAAACTCTTCTCCCCATTGTCCCCTCCCCCCTCTCCCCTTTCTATTGTTAGACTGTTCTTAATTTCAGTGTCTCTGGTTATGTTTTGCTTGCTTTCTGCTTTTGTTGGTTATGATCCGGTT
>PVJI01029154.1:0-15611 GCA_004026765.1 Micronycteris hirsuta
CTGTCCCCTGATTCCCTTCCCCTTCCTCTCTTTGGGGAGGCCAATTCCTTCTCCTTAAGAACCTCCCACATCCTGACTTCGAGTCCAGGACTACACTCACCTTTCATAGTCCCTCTTAGCTTTTCCCTCTGTTCCAGTAGCTTCCCAGTGCTTCTCCAGTGCCTCCAGTTCCCCAGTTAGATTGTAAGCAGCTTGTGGACTTCCCTCTCCCTCACTCTGCCACCTGATATATCATCAAAATCATTCATTTCACCTCCCAAATGTCTTCTCTCCAACTTGACCACTACCACTTGGGTCTAAGTCCGCATCTTCCTGGCAGGTGTCCTTGAAGTGGTCTTCCTATAGCCTCTATTGCTTTCATCTGGTCTCTTTTCCACCCTCAAGTCCCAGTGCCATTTTCCAAGTCACCCCCACCATCACTCCCTCTCCTTCACTGTCATACCTTCAGCTCTTTCAGTAGCTAACAATTGGTTAATACCAAATAAGCCCTCCTCCAGAGGGAAAGATGGAGAAGTCCGTCCTTTAAAGCATTCTACACATCTCATACAAAAGCCTCATGATGTATCACAGATCCACTGTTACCTAGACAACTTGCTCTGAAGCCAGACTGTCTGGGTTTGAATCCCAAGTCTGCCACTTAACTCCAGGCTAGCCACTTGACCTCTCTGTGCCTTGATTTCCTCACCTATGAAATGGGGATCTTAGCCATTAACTTTAGCCTCTAGTCTTGAGCATGAGCATGAGCATGTGGGTGGGTCCTGCCTACTCCTCCGTCGTCCTACCTGGTGCCCTCACCCATCTTTGTGCTCTGCTTCATCCAAACTGAGCTACTGTTAGGTCCCCACAGGACCTTTCCATAAGCTGAGATGTTCTTCCCACCCTCATATCACTTGATTAGTGGCTCAGTATCCTTCAGATAATTTCTCAGGCTTTCCCAGAGAGGCCTGTTTTGACCCCTCCCCAACTTGTGTGATTCCTCTATGGTAGACACACCTTCCCATTCTCAGTGCTTTTTGCCTTTTACAGTTGCACATTAAAAGTGCGATGATTTAATCAATGTGTGCGTTTCCTTTCAGACTCTAAATTCCATGGAAGAGAGAGACCTGATTCATTTGTGTTGATCCCTGTGTCCTCAGGAGCTGGCATCTAGAATGCACGCCATAAATATCTGCTGACAAAGACAGTGGGATCCTTTGCAATTCTGTGCAATGGTGCGTGCATACTATGGAGACCTCGAGTGCACAGTCTGCCTCATTTAGAGGGTGCACATTTCTTAAAATATAATACTGGGAAACAGAAACCAAATTTCCCTCCAGACCTTCAAAGTTGCCTTTATAAAATTGTCTTAAATATGTAAGAATTAGGTTCTGAATGTCTCCATAACTGGTAGTATGAATTGGCCTTCTAGGTCAGGAAGGCTTCTTTGCTCTGGCTTTAATTAGGATAAAGTGGAAGCCATTTCTATGTAAATTAATCAATCCATTGACACACATTTCTTCAGCCCTGATTATATGCTGGGCACGAGGCTGGAACTCTAAGAAACAAAGATGAAAGGTTCAATTTCTGCCCTTGAAGGAATAGGGGGCCGATAACAGCCTGCAGAGAGCTTAATTTCAGGGAAGAATTCAGTAACAATATGGACCATGGCACCAGAAGTGTGCTTTGCTTAGGACCAGCCTCAGAATGCCTGTCACCATGTGTTTCCAAGAGCTAGACACATCACTGTGAGAAATCTACAGAATGTCTTCTGGGAGAAAGTGAGATTTTGATATTTTCAGTGAAAATGTCAGTGTTGTTGGAAAGAGCCCAGACCAAGAAAGGTGCTGGGGTTGGGGATTTAGGGTAACCTAACTGCTCACCTGGCATCAATCCTAACTGTGCCACACTCATCGGAAAGCAATTTGGGCACTCTTTTGAACTTCTGTGAGCCTAAGTTTCCTCAATGTGAAATGGGAAAAATAATATCTATCTATAGAGACATGGTGAGGAATAACAAAATTATATAAGTGGCATACTTAGGACAGTGCCTGTAGGTAGAGATGCTGAATCTATTGTTATGAGGTGTATCAGGCTTACAGAGCAGTACCTATCGAAGGCCTATGTGGAATTTTCTAATATTGAACAACAACCATCACCAAAACAGCCTATTAAATTGCTGCCAGGTGTTTGCCCTCCCTCCACCCCCCAGACCACTTCAATGCTGGGGCATCAAAGAAATGGGGGTGAGTCAAACTCTTGGAAAAATGAAGGTCATTGACCATGGCTTTATATAGAATCTTCTCAAGTATATGAGTCCATGTAGTTAGACAGTTTATTACTAAGTCCTTTACATATTTTTCAACAACCTTATTTTGGTAAGGCTTCTCATTATTTTTTTAATTATGAACTTTAAAAAACAAGTTTAGAGCAACCAAGGAGTTATCAGTTCCAAGTACTTAATATAAAGTGCTGGATTCTGCTAGGAATATGGGCAGGCCTGAGGGTCACAGGCCCAGCCTTGAGTCTTTCAGAAATGGGTTTGAATCCCGATGCAACCATTTGGGTTCTGTGGCTGTGGGCAGGCCCCATAGCCTCTGTAAGTCTCATTTTGTGGCCTTTAAAATGTGGTTAGTAGTAATGCTTATTCTGAAGGCTGTTTTGAATATTATGTATTTTGCCATGTATAGTGCACACTTCCCCCACCCTAAATTTTTGAGGGAAAAATAAGGACACGCATTATACTTGGGTATAATGAATATATACCATGGGTAGAATAATGGGTACAGTAATCCTGTGTATAATGCACACAAAAATGTAGGTGTGCATTATACAGCAAAATACAGTAAATGACATAGATGCAAAAGTGTCTAACAGTATGTCCAATAAATTGTTAGTTTCCCTTCTCTTTTTATTAATATGCATTTTTCTCTGAGCTAAAGTCTTGTCAGCACTTAACAGAATTAATTACAAAGCCAAAATAAGGGAGTATGAGTGTGATATTTTATTATTTTCTCTTTTGATGTCATTTCTCTCACCTACTGAGAAAATGAAAGTCTTCTTTAGAGCCTGTAGTCTGAAAGGTTGTTCTGTGTGTATGTGTGTATCTACCCCCACATTAACACACTTTTCCCAGGACACACTTATGATGCTTCAACAACTGGTGGATCTTTGGAAGGAATTCATAGGATGGGGACTACAACTTAATTTCACAAGCAGAAAATTGTATATTCTGAAGAAGAAGGTCCCAAGGAGGCCAGTGTGCCTAGCTAGTGGATACTTTTACAGTATCCCTCAGAGTTCCCCAACAAGACCAAACCTGTATCATTCATTGTGGGAACCTGCTTGATAACCTGTCCCTTATGGCTGCCTTCCCTTCCCTGTCTCACCTCCCTACTCTCCTAACTTGCTTTCCAGATATACTGTAAATCCTCCTTGACTTACAATGGAATTACATCCTTATAAACCCATTGTAAGTTGAAAATATCATAAGTCAAAAATGCATTTAATACACTAACCTACCAAACATCATAGCTAACCCTAGCCTAGCTTACCTTAAACATGCTTAGAACACTTGCATTAGCCTACAGTTGGGCAATTATCTTCAGTTTTACCTCAAGGGTAATTGCCTTCTTCTTCTTTTTACCAGAAACAGGAAACACAGATGGGTGTTTTGTAGATAGGATGGGATGTGGAAACTCAAAACACAATATCCAAAAACACTGGCAACACAGAATACTCTAGAGTATCAGCTGTTTACCCTCATGATTGCGTGGCTGACTGGTAGCTGGTAACATTGTGTCACATATTGCTAGCCTGGGAAAAGATCAAAATTCAAAGTACAGTTTCTTCTTAATGCATTTTACTTTCACATCATTGTAACATCAAAAAAAGTTAAGTCAAACCATCATAAGTCAGGACAATCTGTACTTACACTTGAATCTTTGTCTCAGGGTCAGCTTTGGAGGAATCTATTCTAAAGAGAAATTTCAGAATGTCCCTTTAAAAAAGTAAGTATTTCACTTACTGAAGTACAATATAAAACCTGGATTACCAAGCCTAGCCTCACCCTTTTTTCTGGCCTTGGGCAATTAATTTCATTTCTTGAGAGCTCACCTCTTCTATAAAATGAGGATCATAGGCTGCTTCAACTGGGATATGATATGCAGTATAGGTGAGACAGTGATGTGTTGTGTGAGATGAACTGGGCATTCCAGGTCATCTAGCATCTCTGGCCTTGCCTACCAAAACCAGTAAAGGGGCCTCTGCCAGTCATGGTGAAACAAAAAACACCCCAACACTGCCAAATACCTGGAGGAGTCCCATTTTCAGATGAGAACTGCTACTAGATCATTTATGAAGTCCTTGCTAGTTTTGACACTGTATGATTAGTTTATCAGTCAAGAACCTCAGACACTATGGCATATTTCAGTTTTGGAGGGGTGTTTAATGATGATTCTTGAGTAGATTCTCTGATATGAGAAATAACCATGGATTTGCTTCCTTCTTAAAATGTTGAAGAAGAGAGCATTCATTCAAGTCTCTGTTTTTGTCATGAACTCCTTGAGACTTTTCCTCTTCATTCATTTGACAGTTTCCCTGCCTTTGTAGTCATTGAGGAACTTTAAAAGCTTGACTGCAGATACATAACATGCTCTGAAAGCACTGGCTCATCCCTGGGTAACAATGTCTCTGGTTATGTCTGTCTTGTCAGAGGCCCACGTGTGTGGTATAGAAGAAGAGAAAAGAAGAAAGGTTCTAGAAGGTTTATTCTGTCTTAGGTAGAGTCAGACATGGGATTTATTCCTGAGCCGTTTATTGTTCTATCACTGAAGTGATTTGAGGCCACCACCACTTTCCTTTTTGTTTCTTACAGAAGAGTTTGAGGACCCCAATAAATTGTCTTTTTCTTGAAGAAAATCTACAAAATACGTTCCTGAGTGGGGAAGATTGGTCTCATGATGCCACACACCTAGTCACTGCCTGACATATAGGAAACTTCCATAAATGTGCACTGAATTGACTGATCAAAGTGTTCTTGTTCACTACATGAAACTTTGAGAACTTTTATTTGCAAAGATTTTTTTCCATTCTAAAAAGGCATTGGAAGACTATGTGACCATGCTTCTTTGATGTGTGGTAAGCTTAATTTTTCCAGGAAAGAAAGTTTAGGGAAATTCTTATCTTGATTTTCCATGAACTAATCGAATTCTAGAGGCAAATTGGAATATGAATCATAAAACTTATTGAAATAGCAGCAAAGACTTGCCAGATAGGAAGCAAAGCAATGACTTCTCATGTCCAAGCAAGACAAGGACCAATTCCCAAAAAGGAGGAAAAATGGGGTGTTTTGGTCCTGTCTTTCTGGCAGGCATAATGGCATCAACCTGGAAGATGAATTTCTGGTAGACATTTTGCCTGTTCTCTTTAGGCTGTGGCATCAGCTGAGTACCATGGAAAGCATCACAGGGAGATGGGAAGTTGATCTTTAGATTGGATTCCAAGCATAATAAATGAGGAAATATCTGTGATTACAGGTTTAAACTGGGGTGAATTGACCTCTAGAAGAAGATATTTTTTTTTATTTTTTTAATTTATTTTTAGAGAGAGGGGAAAGGAGGGAGACTGAGAGGGAGAGAAACAGCAATGTATGGTTGCCTCTCACACGGCCCTCACGGGGACCTGGCCTGCAACCTAGGCATGTGCCCTGACTGGGAATCGAACCGGGACTGCCTGGTTCCCAGCCCACGCTCAATCCACTGAGCTACACCAGCCAGGGCTAGAAGAAGATAATTTCTTTGCATAAGGAAGAGAAAGTAAAGTGAGTTAGAACTAAATTATGTAGCTGAAGAATTTCTGAAAAATATGTTTCCTAGTGCATTCAAGCCAAAGGTAACCATAGGGTCTATTGCTACCCTGATGATGAGGTTAACTTGTCACAAATCATATCCTATATAGGTTAATTTCTGTAAAAGAACAAAGCTGAGCTTCAAAAAAGAAAGGCTCAAGCCACAAAAAATAGAGGTGTCCTGTTGGCTCAGCATAGTGGCTAAATCCACCAGGAAGTGTGGCATCTGGCCTGGTGGTGACAGGGGATTGCATTGCGAAGGGGAGTTATACAAAGGTCAGCAAAGCTAAAGAGTTTCAAAGAAGTGAGCACGGGGGACTGTCCTGCTCAGCGTCCTGACCTGCCATGCTGATGTCAGAGGGCTTATTCAGATTTGAGGGCCTTTGTTTGGGGGGATTGGAGTGATTCCTAAGAGACAATGCTCAACTGGAGGCTGGAGGCACACGACGCCTGAATTGAATTTGGGCAGTTACTGAGCAGATGGGATCAGAGGGACAAACAAAAGGGAAGCTGTTCCCAGCATATCCACAGGAAGGGAGGACTGCAGAGCTAGCTGCACAGCAGGGGGGCTTGAGTGGCCTGGGGGAGAGGCGACTATGCCCCCATCTTGTGTAAGACAAAGCATACCCAGGGCTTGTGGGGCTTTGTCCATTTCCTAGAGAAAAGAGAAAGGCAGAGGTGGGAAGGGTCAGGTTCATGAACTTCTGCTACGGCTCAAAGTTTCAGAAAGTTTGTACCATTCCCTCATTTGTGAGTCCTAGATTCTTACGATGGTTGAATAGAAAGTTGCCTCATGGTTAATACAAGTCTCACACCCTCATTTTTAGGTGCATTAAAGGAAATGAGATCTATAAAAGTTAACTGCCTTTTCTGGATTCTGCCAGTCTTTGATTGGCTTCCTTTAAAAGCATATACAAGATGAGGAATGGAGTGCAACCCAGGTATTTAGGAGGTGGTCCCAGGAAGCAGTGACCAGTGACTGGGGAGGTGAGGAGGTGACACAGGAAAGGGGCAGAGAAGACAATATGATCATGTTAATGACCAGCTCCCGGTGGGCAAACAGGTCTCAGTCCCTCTGGAAACCTCTGGGAGACTGAGTAGAACACACTTCAGAGCTTTTTCTCTGAACCCTGGTTAGGGCAGAATACCAAACATTTCCCAAGAGACTGAATAATTACATCATCAAAATTGTAACAGCTCCCACTGAGTGGATGTGCACTGTATGCCAGCTCCTTGGCTTTAGCAGGTCACTTGAGTCAACTCATGTCATCCTCCCCACAATGATAAGAGATGAGCAATGCTGTTACTACCATTTCACAAATGAGGAAATCGAGGCATAGAGTGGTTAAGTGACTTGCCTGGAATTAAGTGGCGCAGTTGGGATTCAAATCCACACAGTCTGGCTTCAGAGTGCAGTGTAAAGGTGAGAATGGTTCCATAACACATCAGGTGACTGACTGCACAAGGCTTTCCTATGAAGTATGTAGAATGTTTTTGACAAACCTCTCTGATTTTCCCTCTGAAGGATGGCTTAATTAGTATTTGTCTTCCATCTTGCTTGTAGGGTCATTGTGAAGATGGACAGCTTAGTAACTTGGTAGTCCATTACTTAGTATAGGGTTCATGGTCTAAGATGCCAATAAATGTTGATAATGATAATAATTTTTGATTCATAAATAACATTTATCACATATTAATAAAACATGAGGAATAAAATGTGAGGAATGTATATTGTAAAGAATGTGAGCATTCTGTCCAGACTCCCTGGAATTGTGTTATGGTCCCCTCAGCACTCCAACTTTGATTCTTTCCATGATAAGCACCTGTGGTTCACCTCTGAGAACTCTCCTTGCTTAGGCTATTGGACCATCTTTGTGCACACACACACACACACACAATCCTGAGCCAAAACTGATGGGTTCAAGAACCCAGCTCTCTTACCACAAGCTGAAATAGCTATGAGGTGTAACTTACACTCTAAAGTTCCCTGCTATCTCAGAGGAGCTTTGCCTGAGACCCTCACCCTTGCTTAGCTCTTCCTGGTCTCTCTCCTGCTTCTTCCACTGCCTTACCTGTCTCTCCTGGGAGCATCTCTTTGATAAATCATGTGCACAGCTAGTCTGCTCTTTGTAAGACACAACCTAAGAGAGTCAAAGACCAAGAGTCAAAAAACTCTAGTAGTTTATAATCCCAGTTTTAAGGGGAAAGAACAAGAAGAGGAAACATTGAAAAACAACCCTGTAGGAACATATAAACCTTTGAAAAAGGTGTGGTGAAGAGGGTGTAATCTTTTTGGCATGGTCAGTTATTGCCCACTAGTCACCTCACGCCTATTACAGAGCTGGGCTGCTATGAATTGATCTCCATCCAAGCCCCTTGCCAGAACCATCATGCAAGGCAGCCAGAGCCTTTGGAAACAGCCTGTGGAGAGCCTGCCAGGGTTCTGTGTATTTGCATACCCGCTCCCCAGTTGTGAGAAGCAGTTTTTACATTTCTGCCACTTGCCTGACCTGCTGTGGCAAAGCAGGCCACCGGGGAGGCTTGGCATCACTGCCTGGCACTGGTGCCTGTTCCTTCCTGGCACTGGCCCATGCCAGCAGGAACAGGGACAGTGCCAAGCATGCCACCATGGCTGTGCCAAGCAATTCCACTTCAGCTATGGCCTGAGGATTGAACCTGCCAATTGTCATTAAAACTAACGCTGAAGACACTGGAGGGGCTGGCCATTTCCTTACAGTTTCCTGTCTCCAAGCAGATATGGCATCCCGGGCCAGCCTTACAGGTATCTATTATTCAGATGCCTGAATCCAGAGAAAGTGCAGCTGCTACAAGAAGGTGATACCCCAGTGATGTTTTCATAGGAGAAATCTCGAATCCAGGGGATTGAGAGAGAAGTTGAGATGCATAGTGCTTTTGCATCAGTCAGTCCTGGATTCAGGCTCAGGATCCATCACTTCCAGGCTAGATGATCTTGGCCAAGTTACATGATCAGTCTACTCCTCAGTTTCCTAACCTCTGAAATTGGTATAACAATGATATCTAGTGTGTGGAGGGATTATTATAAACAGTACAGACAATAATAAGTAATTGAAAGTTTCTAGTACATAGTAAGTATCCAATTAATGCTAGGCGTCATTATTAATTATATATTATTATTAATAATATTCTAATGAGCGCTTGATTCTTTAGGGAAGGTGGTATAAACCAGTGTTTCTCAAACTTTAATGTTTATAAGAATCATAAGGAGAGTTGGTAAAAATGCAGATTTCTGAGCCCCACCCTCAGAGATTCTGATTCCACAGATCATCATTTCTAACAAGATCCCTGGTGATGCTAGTCTCCAGACCACACTTTGAGTAGCCTTGGTATAAACCACAGGACAGCATTTTCCTTGTCTGCAGCAGATATTCCAAAGCATTTGAGGGTGGGATGCAATGCATTTCATCTTAGCTCATGCCATAGCTCCATGTAGAATCATGTGATTTTAGGCTGACTGCAATTCCTATTCCATTTGGCTGCCGAATGAATGCTTAACATTGTCCTAAGCATTGATAAGACAGGAAGGCAGAGCTAATAATGCCTAGAAAATCTGGCATAACTAAAATGTTTACAGCTTGAAGGCGAGCCCACTGCTGAACCTGAATGCTGCTTAGAAGTCAGAGTGTATTCCTGTCACAGAGAAATGTAGGTTCCCCTCCCCCAGGGAGGCAAGTGGAGCTGATGGAAAGAAATGTGCTCATTGTCTGCTTCTCCTGCACAGAAATCATGCAGAGAGGAAAATAAACATACTTCAGAAATGGTGTCTAGGCAGTTCTTGACTTTTTTTCTTTTGTAGTTTTGAGACATGAAAATCAAATACTATTGCCTTCAAAATAAGGGACTACGTTGCCCTTGGTGTCCTGTCAGTTTCCCCTCACATCTTCGTTTGTTGGTGCCTTCACTCAGAGTTCAGGATTTTGCTCCCTTTTCCATGCCCCCTTCTTTTTTTCTTTTGACACAAGAGGCTCCTTCCTCAAACTTGCCTGGATTCTGAGACTCCCTGAATTTGTGTCTTCCTGAGGACAAAAAATGCAAGAGAGATGGGGTTGTAAAGCATCCAGAAATCATGGTTTGTTTTGTGTGAATTCTTTCCACATTTTCTTAATTGCCTACAATGAGGAAATATCACTTTTATAGTCAGAAAATCTAATTCCTCTTTTTTTTTCAATAAAGATGGACAATTCTGTACATAGCCTACAATAGCTAATGTTTCATAAGTGCTTTGTCTCAGCAAGGTAGACACTGTGGTATGTGCTTGCATGCATAACATCATTTAATTCTTCCCCCAAGTTGAATGAGATTTAAATCATTGTCCCCATTTTATAGATAAAGAAGTAGAGACAGACACAAAGAAGTGAATTAACTTGTTCAAGGTTGTAAGGCTAGGAAGTAACAGGTTTCAAATCTGACATTTTGAACTCAGTTTTTAATCACAATGCTTTATTTGTGTATAATCACAACCATGTAAAAAAATATAAGGCAGGCAAAATTTCCCGAAGGAAATATATCAAAATTTTGACAGTGATTTGTCTGGATGGTGCAGTGCTCCAACTCTGCACTTTTTTCCTTCTATTCTGATCTTCTAATTTTATTTTCCCAAAGACCATATATTTTACAAAAAAATACTTTACTTGTTAATTGAAAGAAAAATCACTTAGCTCAGTCTCTTTCCTCCTAGTTTAATGTATAAAGTCATCCTAGGCAGATGATCTTCTGTTGTCCTGTGAAGAGTCCCAGAGACGCGAACTCTACAGGAGCTAGTCAATTTGGTTAATCATTCTGTAGATTTACCTACATGAGGCCCTCCAAAGTGGCTGACTCCACTCTCTGGTTTTCCTTGTAATCATGTGCTTTCTTGCTGAGCAGGGACCTGCTGTTAGTAGGCTATGCCCTTTGAGCTGTTCCTCCAGTTGTTGAAATGAGGTCTGCTGATCTACCAAATTCCTGTTTAGCTACCTCCATGCCCCAAAGCCTGCTACAGAGAGTTTTATGGCAAGGACTAGAGACCAAACTCATGCCTTTGGCCTATTTACTGGCTAGGGTATGCTAATTGCTGCAGCAAGCAGCCCTCATATCTCAATAGCTTAAGAAAATAGGCAGTCAAGTTGTGCTCAGCTAACAGTTCTGCTTCATTCTTTTCTATTTTCACATTTGGCAGGAGATCCTACACCTGGTCATTCCAAGATCAGGCCCCTTCACTTTGTGGTCCTGCCTCACAGGCTTCCTTTGGATTCTCTAAATCTTACAGGTTGACAGGGGAGTCTCACCCATGGGAGATGTCTCTGGTCCAGGCCTAGAAGTAGTGCATATCACATCTGATCTTTCCATTGGAAAATGGAAAGGCTGCCTGGCTAGTGCTGGTTGCTGTCTCAGAGGGGACACAATGAGGCTGGTTCTGGGATTGCCAAAAACCTCCCACAAAACAGCTACATTCAGGAACCAGTGGCCACTGCTCAAATGAAGGGCTATTACTAAGGGAGTGCTCATGGGAACAGGAAGCAGAGAGAGACACAAGCCCCTTCTTCCTACATCCTTCCAGTTTCCCTCCAGCTCCCCTTACTGGCAGATCCCAACAGGAAGCAGCTGGTAAAGCAGGAAGGAAGTATGTAGAGTCTCAGCCCCCTGGCATCACAGATCAGTGTATAGAATGGGTGGATTTGGAACTGAAAGACAATAATAACTGATACAGGGACTTTTGTTTCAAGCTCATACAATTTTGGTTACATGGTACAACCACAGTAGACTCTCAAGGGTCACTCAGAGAGACCTCCAAGTACAATTAATTCATTCATTGATTCACAGAATACATATTTTTGAATGCCATGCCTATGCTTTGTATTGAAGATAGTGCCATTAATAAGGCAATTCTTGCCTACAAGGATCTGACACCACATATGTGCACACATGGCATTGTACACAATACATAGGTATGCACACATGTGGTATAAATGAGAAAAGGAATTGAGAAGCACTAAAAGACATTTGGGCTTGAGAGCAGGGACCTTTATTCTTCTTGGCTGCCTCCATTGGAGTATTGTGTGGAAATGAATTTAGTTATCCGTTGACAAATGAGAGGAGGAAAAAGTGGCATTTAGCATGTCCTTGCCTGGTATGGAGGTCATTGATTGTTCTGATACCTAGATTTGCTCTCCCAGAAAACAGCCTTCCCAATTAGGGGGCAAATCAAGTGGAGGTTGACCTTGACTGAATGGAATGAAAGAAGTGTAAAATAAATGAGAGCTATCAATGCTCATTGGCCTCTTGGAGGCCTCTGCTTTCCTCCCTGGGGTGCATAGAGGAGTCTACTCCTTTCATTTGTATCATTTAAGCGTTTGCTGTAGAGCACTCAGGGCTAAACATTTTTCAACACATTGGGAAGGTGATGCATTTTCTGCAATTCTTTATGAGGGGAGAGAAAGGGCCCTGCAGGTAGGAACTGCAGATTTTTCCTTTAGTGTGGCAAGTTTTCCACATGCATGTCCTCATTTGACATTTATTGAGCCCCTACTGTGTGCCAGTGACAAAGAACAAGACAGACTGTATGGATCTGAATCAGTGAATTGTGTGTACTGCTGAGGCTCACCCCCACCTCTCTGATCCAAGGAAGTCAGAAGTTGTCCAGACACTCCTTTTTTATTATAATCAATGTCATATTGCAAAGGAGGCCTGCCATTCGTTTTAGGGCTTGGGGAAGCCATATAACCTTCTTGGGCCTCTGTCTTCTCATCTTTAAAGTGGGAAGTCAGATTAAATCAGTTCAGGATCCAGCCAATATTTACTGAGGGATCACTCTGTGCCAAGTACTACATTATTTCTAGGTTGTCATTATGGTGACCTGTGTAACTTAACATTGCTGAGATGATCTTGATTTCATGTAATTTGATTTGTCTTAATAAAGGCAACTTCTTAATATATAACCAAATGTGATTTACTGTTTTGTGTAGACTGTTTATCTGAGTCAGGAAACAATAAGGTCAAGTGTTACAGGTGGTGGCTATGGAATGTAACAGAGGTGTATCTGTTAGCATTTTCTGTAACTTAATGACTTACAGGCACACATGCTTATTCTTTCCCATGATCCTGTACATTGGTTGGGCAGATCTGGTCTGGGCCAACCTGATCGGGACTGAAAGGTCTACAGTGGTTTCACTTCCAGGACTGGGATCTCAGCCTGGACATCTGCATTGGCTGAGTCTCCTCTCCATGTGGTCTCTCATCCTCTAACAGGCTAGCCTGTACTTGGTCCCATGGTGTTGAAAGGGCCCCTAGTAGCAAGAGAGGGCAAGCCTGAAAGCACAAGTGCTTCTACATGTCTCTGCTTGAGTTAGGTTTTCTATTGTCTCTTGGACCAAAGCAAGTCACAATGCCAAGCCAGAGTCAGCCTGGGTGGGGATGACCCAAGGGTCAGTTTGCACATTTTCCATAGGAGGTAATAGGTGTGAGAAACGTTTTGGCAGCTTCTTTACATGTCGGGGGGTGGTCAATGAGAGGTTGGCCAGCTGCAATGGTGTTAAGGATGAAGACCTGGGTGAGAGGAATGGTGGAGCCATTGAGAACCAGAAGATCTGAAGGAGAACCAGATTTTGATGAATGAGATTTTGTTTCTGTGCTGGTTGAGGTGCTGATGACTCTCATCTCACTATCATCTAACAGATTACTCAAAGTCATTCAACAAATATTTCTTGAGTTCCATCTATTTGTTAGGTCTGCAGATCTTCTAGGGCAGAGGCTGGGGGTTGGGGTGGGGACAGTAATATAGTAGAAACATATTACTTCTTGACATGGAGAAGATAGGAGAAAAGATAAAGGAGAGATTTGAAACTGCTAAAAAACTACAGACACACGTACACACGTGCATGTACCACATGTGTACACACATCACACACACATGGGTCCCACACATTCATGCTCGCATACCCCCACACATGTACACATACCACATCTACATACTTGCACATACCACACACACACTCAAACTGTACCCATGTACAATGTATATGCACATGCATGATCTTCAAACAACCTCAGAAGACTTACAGAAACCCTTCCTAGGGGATGTGAGAATTGCCAGGTAAAACTAGGCTGTGGAGAGAGGGGAGAGGGTCAATCATAGGCCCTGAGGGGAAGCTTTCTCTCTTCCCTTTAAGGTCAATGATGGTCAAGTCTAGACACTGCCATACTCTATTCTACATAATGAATCCTGAAGGACATTTTTGTACATCATACTTGTCCCATTTTTTTAAGAACAAGGTTGACACATGTCTGTTGAAATTAAATTCCTCATCTCTATAGGCACTTTTGGGGGAAACAAGTCTTCAAGCTAATAATAGAGAAGTGGGGTAGTGAGGTGGAATAAACAGGGGGAGTTGGGAGTTGGGGGTAGGAGGAGATCTATTTAAAACGGTTTCAAGATGGGTAGGCCCCTCATTTAAAAAAAAAAGCCAGGCTGTACATTAGCATCAGAAAAGCAATCCACTTCAGGGCTTGCTTCCCATTAGAGCCTGCCAGTGGCCAGCGTTTGTTATGTTAGTGGCTGTGAATAACAGACTCTTTTGGAAAACATGGAAGTGAGCAAGCACTGTCTCTAACTTCCTCAGAGGCTGAGTTGTTCCTTTAAGTCCTACTATGGTTCTGACTGCTCATTGTTCCTAGGTCTCATTGTCCCAGACACTCATTGGCAGCAAAAATGTGGGCCTCATCCCACTGGATGAAAACGAAAGATAGGCTGTGGGCCGCCCCTCCTGACTGGGGCTTTTCCTCTTGTCTATGTTTAGAAATTTTCAGCTGACAACAAGTCAGCTTCCATCAATGACATTATAACCAGCTCTTCACAGCAGTTGAGTGTGAGAATGTATTACAGAACATCTCGGTCCTGTTTGGCAGAGTTGAGAGGGGTGGGGGGCAGCTGCTGCCTTAGTTCCTTACAGAAATGGGCACCACTAATTGTCCAAGAAGCAGTTCTGCATGATTTTCTCAGAGGTGGAGGGACAGCTGATGTCAATAATAGGAAAGACAGCTGGGGGATTGGGGGATGGGGCAGGAGGATGGCTAGGAAGTAAAAGAATTTGCAAAGCCCTTAAACCCCAGCAAAGAAACAAATATGTTCAAATCGGGTCACACCTTTAGTCTGGAGGAAGAGACTTGACCAAGGCCCCTTGAGTCAGAAAGGGGTATCTGTGGGAGATCATCAAAGATTTGGAAGAAAGATTGAATTTTTGAAAAGATTCATTGATTGATTGACAGAGGGGAAGGGAGGGACGAAGAGAGGGAGAGAAACATCAGTGTGTGGTTGCCTCTCACACGCCCTCTACGGAGGACCTGGCCCACAACCCAGGCATGTACCCTGACTGAGAATCGAACCGGCTACCCTTTGGTTTGCAGGCCAGCACTCAATCCACTGAGCCACACCAGCCAGGGTGGAAGAAAGATTGAATTTGAACTTTGGGAGGTTTAAATGCAGGATGTTTGACCTGGTAACCATAGGTCTATGATTTTTCTTTTTTTTTTTTTTTTTTTGAATGTGCATCAGATTTTATTTTTTTTATTTTTGTTGTTGTTTTTTTTTAAATTATTTTATTGTTGTTCAATTACAGTTGTCTGCATTTACCCTCCCCCAAACCCACCCCATGCAAACCCACCTCCCTCCCTTGCTTCCCTCCTCCCCCTTGGTTTTGTCCATGTGTCCTTTATAGCAGTTCCTGAATACCCTTGCCCCCCTTCTCCCCTTCCCCCTCCCCTCTGGTTACTG
>PVJI01029155.1:0-15639 GCA_004026765.1 Micronycteris hirsuta
TCCCATATTTTTCAACCTTCAAATTAATCAAGTACTTTAAGAATATATTAAAACTGGTCCAAATGAAATAAACCCGGCAGTGAAAGACAAATACCATATGATCTCGTCTATAAGTGGAACCTAATCAACAAAACAAACAAGCAAGAAAAATATAACCAGAGACACTGAAATAAAGAACAGACTGGTGGTAACCAAAGGGGAGGTGGGAGAGGGATAATGGGGGAAAGAAGGCAAATCTTTTTGCCTTTTTGCCTTATTGCTAAGTTTTTGATAATTTTTCTAAAAATGTTCAAATAGACTACAGAATTTAATAACTAATTTTGTAGGATAAATTAAGCACAGATACTTAGAATTCCTTTACTCCTTTATTTTTCTTAGTCATCAATGACATAGCTGCTGAGTGGCCTGCCTGGTTTTCTATGTGTACTGATTGGTGTGTGGTGTGTGAAGGTTTGTGTGTGAGTATGCATTCATACTTTTACAAGAAAAAAGTAATTTTAAGTCTAGAAATTAGGTTATGTTGCTATCAGGTCTTTGAAGACCAGATATCGCCAATATGGAGTATGTATTCAATACGCTCATCAAGAACATATTCATTTCCTCAGTAAATCAGTGGAAAAACATATCACTTGTTACTATAAGATATTTAAAAACTTGTTCCATTCTGCCCTGACTGATGTGGCTCAGATGGTTGGGTGTCATCCCATACATCAAAGGTTGCTGGTTCAATTCCCAGTCAGGCACATACCCAGGTTGCAGCTTTGGTTCCCTGTTGAGGCACATTTGAGAGACAACCAATCAATGTTTTTTTTTCTCACTTTGATGTTTCTCTCACTTTCTTTCTCTGTCTCTTCCCCTCTCCCTAAATATTAATAAATACAATCTTTAAAAAATAAAAATTTTTCTGTTCAGATTCAAACATATTTAAAAGACTCAGGGATGGAATAAGGCAAAGTTCCTTGGACGAAACACTTATCTTGCTACTATCAGTCTAGTTATTGATTGCATTGGATAATTACTTAATGCATTGTGTTGTTTAAAATTCATTTTAAAAGCAAAATAATCAGGTATCTGAATCACATAGAAATCGATCCCCTGGATAATGTGGTTTTCTGAGCCACAGAGCCTTGGCCGTGTAATTCTGATGGGGCTATTGCTCTCTGATGACAGCTGCCCAAATTGCAGGCGTAATTGCAAAATGGAAGTGTTAAGAGGCCAACCGGGACGATACAATTCATTCTTATTTCAGTCACATATATATATATATATATATATATATATATATATATATATATATATATATATATATATACAGTCATATATATAAAATCTCCAATGGTTTTACGTGAGTACCAATTATATTGTTATTTAAGGATTCCACACATAAGGAGTTTTTTCAATTATTTATAAGCAAGTAAAGGAGTTTACTAAAATGCACAGGTATTTTCTCTTGTAGGTCTATCACAGCTCTGTCCGTTTTCCCCCTTGGAAATAGAAACAATGTCTGGAATCTGAAGATGTTTGGTATTAGAGTAATGGAGATTTAAACTGTTGTCTTTGTCCTTCATGGTGAAAATTGAAAGGATAGCAACTGTACTTTCTTAATGTTTCATTTGCTACTTAGGGTAAGTGTGACAGTTATTTTTTTGGTCTGAAGAACAATGGAAGAAGAATCCATCGACTTTTTGCTTTCCACCTCTAAAAGGAACATTAGCCCTGGAGTGTATCGATAGAACAGGATTTAGCAGTTGATATTTTCCTTAGCAAAGATGTATTTCTTTAGCAAAGATGTATTCTTTAGCGAAGATGTATGTACCTGATGACAGACGCTGCGGAAAGGGGGAATCTGTGGTGGCAGTTTTCTGTGGACTGGTTGTCAGAGGGGTTCGCTTGTCCTTCAAACAGAGCTTAACCAAGGCCTTTAAAAAATCTGTCCACTACAATGAGTGTGCTTTGGCCATTGGGATTTAATCATGCTTATTTATTTAATCAATTTTTTCTCATTATACTATTTTCTCAAAAGAAAAGTTAACCTTCACCAGACAGATGGGGAGCTTTGGAAGAACATCAGAAAAACCTCGGATAATTTTTAAAGTCTGCACAAGCACAGGAAAGTACTCAAAATACCATATTACCATGGTATTTAAGACAAATACCATAAAGAGATAACAGAAGAATAGAATTTATGGTAACATAGAATCTATGCTTATGCATATATTTATAATGATAGCATTTTAAAAATAGAGGATGAGAACATCTTCATATATAGGTTTATGATTATTATACATTGAGTTCCAAAGATTTGTCTGTTAGGCTCCCAGCAATTCCTATTGGTTACGTTAGTTTCTTAGTGCTTCCACTAAAAAGCTACCCAAAGTTAATGCATTAAAAAACCAATTTATCATCTTAGCAGTGCTGGACCTCAGAAATCGAAACTGAATCTGCAGGGCTGCATCCCTGTGCTGGTTCTAGGGCACAGTCTGCCCCTTGCCTTTCCCAGCATCTGGAGGCCTCCTGAATTCCCTTGGCTCTTGGTCCTTTCTTCATCTGCAAAGCAGTCAGGGCAACATTTTCAAATCTCTCTCTGCTTCTGCCTCCACTTGTAAGGACCCTTGTGATTACATTGAGCATGCCTAGACAATTCAGGACAAGCTTCCCATGTCAAAAGTGCTTATTTACTCACATTTGCAAAGTCTGTTTTGCCATATAAGGCAACAAATACACAGAACATTGGGCAGAGGACAAATTTGGGTAACAAATACACAAGACTTTGGGGAGGGAGTTGGGATGTGTTCTTATCTGGGGGTTTCACTTGGGGAAAATATTTCCATGTTCATTTGGATTATTAGCAGAATACATTTTCTTGTGACTTTATGACTCAGGTTCCTCAATTCTTATTGGCTGTTTGAAGCCACCATCCTACCCTAGAGGTCATCCACAGTTACCTGCCATATAGCCTTTTTCATATGAAGTTCACAAAGTGGCTGTTTATTTCTTAAAATCTAGGAGAATCACTACCTCCCAAGATAGTCTTACCTAATGTAATGTAACTGTGGTCATGGAATCCCATCACCTTGGCTGCTTTGCTGTGCAATGTAACCTACTCAAGGCAAGACATCCAATCATTTTCTCTCTCTCTCTCTCTCTCTCTCTCTCTCTGTCTCAGTTAGAAATAATGTAAGGATTCTTAACCACCTTCATCAATCTGAAATAAAAGTGCACTTGATTCTCAATAATAGTATTCTTTTGTTATCAATACAGTCATCTGTTCAAATGATGCTACTGAGTACTTAATTCTACGCCAACTATCAAGTGTTCAAATACAAACATGAGTACAGTAAGAGTCACTATCATTAAAAACTGAGTCTGCTAAAATGTGTAAGGGCATAGCTATCATACGATGCCACAAATATTTTAATAAGTGTGTATTTGTGCTTGTGCAAAGGAGGAAGATACTCAACACCCTTGGTATGAAGAAAGACCTCACTGGAGATGTTTGCTGTGAGCTGTGCTGGGTTCTTAAGGGTAAGTCGACGTGATGTGGAGGTTAGGGAAAAGATTGCATTGCAGGAATGGAACTTTACACTGAGCAGGGAGAGCAGGACACCTGAAGCATGGCAGCAAGTCATAGATTGTGATCCCCAAGAAAGAAAGACTGAAATAAGGAATTGGGGGGAGGTATATTACATAGGAGGTGATTCCAAGATGCTTGATTAAGTAACTGCTCTGGGAAAGAGGAGCTTTATTCTGCCTCTCTCAGCCCTCTGACTGAGAGGTGCCCCAGTGCCGTTTAGTTCCCTCAGTTTCTGGCTGTGCTTCCTTGTGGCCTAAGGTGGTCCCGATGGCACTAGAAAAAGTATAGGAGTGAAACAGAAAGATGTCGTTCATGATTAATCTGTGACAAGCCAGATGGATTCTCACAAAACTGTCCATGGCACCTGCAGGTAAAATTGGAGGCAGGAAACTCTTCTTGACTTTTTTGGAAAAGGTTGAGAAAAATGGAAGTTATTTCTTCCTTGAATGTTGGATAAAATTCGTCTGTGAAGCCATCTAATGCTTTTGTGTGCCAGGGGTTTTTGATCACTGCTTCAGTTTTGCTAGATGTTATTAGTCTTTCAGGCTTTCTGCTTCTTCTTGATTCAGTTTTGGAAGATTGTATGTTTCTAGAAATGTATCCATTTCATCCAGATTGTCCAGTTTCTTGGGATATAGTTGTTCATGGGAACTTCTAACAATCCCTGTATTTTTGTAGTATTGGTTGTTACTTCTTCTCTTTTCTTTCTGATTTTATTTATTTAGATTCTCTCTTTTTCTTGATGAGTGTGTTTAAAGGTTTGTCAGTTTTGTTTATCTTTTCAAAGAACCAGCTCTGGGATTCATCGATCCTTTGTATTTTTGTTTTTATTATGTTGTTTAATTCTTCTCTGATCTTGATTATTTCCTTTCTTCTACTCACTCGAGGCCTTGTTTGTTATTGTTCCTCTAGTCCATGTAGGTAGAGGGTTAGGTTGTTTATTTGAGATTTTTCTACCTTCTTTAGGTAGGCCTGTATTGCTATGAGCTTCCCATTTAGGGCTGCCTTCACTGTCTCCCATGGGTTTTGGGTTGTTGTGTGTTCATTTTCATTCATTTCCAGGTACTTTTTGATTTCTTCATTGATCTCATTGTTAACCCATTCATTATTTAATAAAATGACATTCAGCCTCCATGTATTTGAATATTTTTGAGATTTTTCCTTGAGGTTGGTTTCTAGTTTCAAACCATTGTGATCTGAGAAGATGCTTGATATAATTTCAATTTTCTTGCATTTGTTGAAACTTTTTTGTGTGTCTCCTACCATGTGGTCTGTCTTTAAAAATGAGCCATGTGCATTTGAAAAGAATGAATATTGTGCTTCTTTGGGGTGAAATAACCTGTAAATATCAATTAAGTCCATTTGATATAGGATGTCATTCAATACCACAATATCCTTATTGATTTTTTGTGTGGATGATCTATCCATTGTTATCAGTGGGGTGTTAAAATCCCATACAATGACTGTATTGCTGTCCATGTCCTTAAATTCTTCCAAGATTCCCTTATGTATTTAGATGCTGCTATGTTGTATGCATATATTTTGACAAATATTATATATCCTCTCCTTGGACAACCCCCTTAAGTATTATGCAATGACCTTCTGTGTCTCCTCTTGTGGCCTTTGTCTTGAAGTCTATTTTGTCTGATATAATTATTGCTACATTAGCTTTTTTTCATGTCCATTTGCTTAAAATATTTTTTCCATCGTTTCACTTTCAACCTGTTGTAGGTCTTGTTCTGAAGTGAATCTCTTGCAGACAGCGTATATGAAAGTTATGCTTTCTTATCAATTCAGGTATCCTATATCTATGATTAAAGCATTTAATACATGAACATTCAAGGTTATTATTGATAGATATTCATTCATTGCCATTTTCCCTTTCTGCCTGTGTTCCTCTCTCTCTCTCTCTTTTCTTCATCTTCTCAAAGCAGTCCCTTTAGCATCCCTTCCAATGTTGGTTTATGCAGATGCACTCTTTTAGCCTTTTCTATTTGTCTGGAAACTCCTTATTTTGCCTTTCATTTTATTTTCTTTTATTTTTTAATATTACTTTATTGTTGTTAAGAAGGAGTTTATACCCTTTGCAACATCATGGATGGAACTGGAGAACATTATGCTAAACATTATGCCTTTCATTTTAAACGAGAACTTAAATGATGGGTAGAGTAGTGTTTGTTATAGGTTTTTGCTTTTCATTACTGGGAATATTTTATGTCATTCTCTTCTGGCTTGTAGTGTTTCTGTTGAGAAATCAGCTGATAGCCTTATCAGAGCACCCTTGTGCATTACTAGCTGTGTCTCTCTTGCTGCCTTTAAGATTCTTTGTCTTTAAATTTTGCCATTTTAATTATGATGTGTCTTGGAGTGGGCCTCTTTGGATTCATCTTAATTTGGGCCTTTTGTGCTTCCTGAACTTGCATGATTTTTTCTCCTCTTGAAGTTAGGGAAGTTTTCTGTCATTATTTTTTCAAATAGGTTTTCTATCCCTTACTCCTATTCTTCTCCTTCTGGTATCCCTATGATGCAAATATTGATATGTTTCATGCTGTTCTGCAGCTCCCTTAAACTATTTTCATTTTTTTGAGTCCTTTTTTGTTTTGTTGCTCTGACTGGGTATTTTCCCTTGACTTCCAACTCACTAATTTGATCTTTTGCTTCATCTAGCCTGCTTTTAATTCCTTCTGGCGTATTCTTCCATATGTGTGTGTGTATAGTTTTATGTATAGTATATTATAGTGTATTATGATATATTATAGTACACTACAGTATAGCAATATACTATAGTAATAGTAATATACTAATATAATAGTAATAGGAATATTACTATAGTCCTTCTGGTGTATTCTTCACTATATATATATGTGTGTGTGTGTATATATATATATAAAATTATGTATAGTATATTATAATATGCCATAGTATACTATAGCATGGTAATATACTATAGTAATAATAATATACTAATATAATAGTGATAGTAATATTACAATAGCACAATTACTATAGTAATATAGAATAGCAATATACTATAGTATAGAATTATAGTATAGTGTGTATATATATATACATATATATATATAGTATATACATATATTCTTCATTTGCTATTGGTTCTTATTCATAGTTTCTATATACTTTTCCATGCTGATGTAGTTCCTACTGAGTTCCTTTAGCATCCTTATACCCATTACTTTGAACTCTATCTGATAAATTGTTTGCCTTAATTTTATTTAGCACTGTTTCTGAAGATTCCTCCTTTTCTTTTGACAATGGTTTGTTTCTTTGCCTCCCCACTTTAGGTGACTCCTTTTGTTTATTTTTGCTTATTACACTAATCTGCTTTGACTCTCTGTCTTCAAGGGGTGGAATTCTATGGTAGGAGTACTGTGGGACTCAGGGGTTCAGTCACTTTGAACTCCTGGGCTTGATGCTCTAGGGATGCCCTTTATGCAATTTACATGGGTTCTCTTGCTGTAATTAGGTTTGGCTTGTTGGTGGGTCATTCACTGGTGGGTTCTCCTCTCTGGCTGGATGACCGGGTGTCACAACCCCTACCACGTGTTGTATGCTGTTGTACAGGAAATGCCAGAACAAAACAACCCAGCAAACAAACCACACCAGCAAAAGTACCCCCCAACCACTACCACAATATCAACGACAAATGAGCAAACATTAATAAAATTGGAAAATAATAAGAATAATACATGAAAGGAAAAAATATGAGATGACTAGTGGAGAGAAAAAATATATTGAGTGAGGAGTAGGAGGAGAAATAATAATAGTAGGGAATAGAAATAAGGCAAAGAAAATGAGAAAATAACATTTGCAACATAAATAAAATAGGGAGAGAATAGGATAAAGTGGATTAAGAAAAGGGAAGAGTACAATATGAGGTTTGGAGAAAAAATAGTGAGAGGATAAGAACCAAACTGAAGGAAAATCAACCACAGCAGCAATATCCATGGCAAATGAGCCAAATTTAATAAAGGTGGAAAGAGAATAGTATTATAAGAAGGAAGAAAGCAGAAGAAAAAAATACTGGGAGCTGTCTCAAGGAAAGAAAAATAATTCTGAGAGGATACAGGCAGGAGAAATAATAAGTGTAAGGGTTAGAAACCAGGTTAAGAAAGGAGGAACATAAAATTTAAAACAAAAACATTATAAGGCAGGAGCAAGTCAAAATGGAGTGGGGCAGGAGAACAGTAAAATATGAGATTTAAAAGAAAAAATAGTGAACAGCTAGGAAAAAAATTGAAGAAATGCAACAACAGCCCCAATAATAATGGCAACTGAGCAAATATTAGTAAAGGTGGAAGGAGAATAAAAAAGGAAAAAAGAATGTGAGATGACTAGAGGAAAGGAAGATAGTGTTGGGAGGATGGAGGAAGGAGAAACAGTATGAGTGAGGAATAGAAACAAGGTGTAGAAAGGAAAAAATAGAATTTAAAACAAAAATAAGAAAGAGATGGAGAAGGCAAAATGGAAAGAGGTAAGGAAAGAGAAAATATGAGATTTGAATGAAAACTAAAATAAAAATAACAAATAATAATAATAATTAAAAATACAGGGTCTGGCACAAATAACACCCCCTTTTTTATTATAAAATCTTTTATTACAATTTCATACTCATGTAATTCTATAACAATATCATGCTCAAGCATACCATATGACATTTTAGATGAAATGTTCAAATTAAAACTATAAATTATTACATCCACATTATTACCCTACCAACCATACTCAAGCAGGCGTCACTCCTGCCAGAACCCATATATATATATATATATATATATATATATATATATATATATATATATATATATAAAATAAAATAAAATAAAAAATAATTCTGAAACAATAATTCTGAAATAATAGGAACAAAATTGAACATAAAGAAACGATGTTAAAAAGCTATGCAGGAGAAAAATAATGCAAATAATGAAAAAGAGTGATAATTTGTCTCAGCACAATCTAGTGTTTGCCTACTCTCTTCTCCTTCAGGATTCATCCCTGGTAAAGCCAGCTGGTGTCCCAGTCTAGCTGTAGGCATCCTGTTCAAGGCTACAGCTGATCCATAGTCTGTGGTTGTATCTTTCAGGCTTGGCTCATCCTCGTTGTTCTGTCCTGCTGGCTTTTTATTAGCATAAGGCCCAGGTGTGGTCGATGCGATGTCTGACAGCACCACAGGCACCACTTCCACTGCATCCAGAGGGGGCCTCTGGTGCAATTGCCAGGGTGGGATGCCTGGATCACCCCCAGGAGGTGCTGTTCAGTCTTCAGGGAATATGGGGGGGGTGTCTCCCCGCCCCTTCACCACGTGTCTTGGTCTGTCTCAGATTATTTCCAATAATGTATAGTTTCTGACGAATTCACTGTTTCATGTGAGGGACCAATTTGTGTAAAAGGGGTAGGTCTTTCCTACTTGGCATTGATGGCAGCTCTGTGTGAGAGCCGAGGCCAGGAGGGGTAATGAATATCTCTTGCTGCACCAATTTCTAAACTCTACTCTGCCATTTTCAGTGGAATAGGGCCTGAGGAAGAGCCAGCATAGCGTCTGATAAAAGTTCATAAAGAGCTCCTTTGGAGATTCTCTTTGTATCCCCTGCAGATATGCACACGGCAGGAGGTTCTTGAGCCTGACCTCACTGCTTTGAAGTTTGCAATCCTGCATATGGGGGTTAGGCATGCCTTCCCCTCAGTGGTTTGTACTCTGCAGTGTGAGTGGCCCTGCCTGGTTGCAAGGAATCTCAGGTGCTCAGCTCTTGCCCATCCAGCTCCTAGCTCACTGCTTTCGCAGGAAGCTCTGACCCAAACACTCCATTCCGTTGCATAGTCCCTTGCTCACCAGCTGTGCTGGGTGGGACCTCACAATCCTTTCAGGGAGCAGCATTCTACTTTCTTGGTCAGCTGGACTCAGTTGGCTGGAACCATGTTTTCAATCTGGCCTCTTTGTTGGCAGGGCAGCAGCATATGCACTTGAGTTCCCTGCCCACTCATGCCTCCACTCCCTAAAAAAGTCCCTATGTGGCACCCACTCTGCAGTGCCAAGCCACTTTCTGGCTCTCCACATACTCTACCTCTACAAAAGGCAAAATGTCTTTGTTGGTCATGGCTGTCCACAGCCTGCCGGTGCCTCCAACAGTTTTAGGAGATAGAATTTGTCTCTGGAACTCTCCTAGTTGGCGCTGCAGCTATGGATGTACTGCTTGCTGCATGTGCACAGCCTGAGTCTCCAAGACCCCACATATCCTGCCAAGTCTTTCCCAATTAAAGTTGGGGGCTCCCCATGTGGGTCCATGGCCTCTGCTCTTGGAGGGGCAGGAGCTACTCAGCTGCATTTTTCAGTCCTCTGTTCTCTCCTCTGCTGCAGATACCTAGTGCAGGGCATTTCCCCTTCAATTTATAAAATCTCTTACTGGACAGGCAAAGCTTCCTCCATACTCCTTGGCTTCAAAAATTCTGATCACCTAAGATTTTGTTGATTGCTCAGGACACTTGTCGGATGATCAGCTGAAAATCTGTGCTGGTGGCATGGGCAGGAGGGGTCAGCTTCCAACTACTTGGCCGCCATCACTGCTCCTTCCTTATAAATCTTTGAAATATTTGTTCTACTTTTGTGATATATGTCACTGAAATCTTGATAGGAATTGTGTTGAATCTATAGATTGCTTTGGGTAGCATGGAAATTCTAATGATAATAATTATTCCTATCCATGAACACAGTATGTGCTTCCACTTATATGTATCTTCTTCAATTTCTTTAAGAACTTACAAAACAACACCAAAAAAACAAAACCAACAAGAAAAAAAGCAATCCAATTAAAAAATGGGCAAAGGACCTGAACAGACACTTCTCAAAGAGGACATACACATGGCCAACTGACATATAAAAAGATGCTCAACATCACTAACCATAAGAGAAATACAAATTAAAACCACAATGAGGTATTACCTCACACCTGTAAGAATAGTTACATCAATAAATCAACAAATGTCAAGTGCTAATGAGGATGTGGAGAAGAGGGAACATTTTTGGACTGATGATTGGAATGCAGCTGGTGCAACCACTGTGGAGAGCGGTATGGAGATACCTCAAAAAATTAAAAACGAATCTGCCTTTTGACCCAGCAATCTCACTTCTGGGAATATATCAGAAGAAACTTCAAACACTAATTTGAAAGAACATTAGCACCCCTGTGTTCACTTCAGCATTATTTACAATCTCTAAGATATAGAAGTAGTCCAAGTGTCCATTAGTAGATGAGTGGATAAAACAACTATGGGACATTTACACAATGGAATACTACTTGGCTATTAAAAAGAAGAAAATGTTAGCCTTTCTGACCATATGGATGGACCTGGAGAATAATATTCTAAGTGAAATAAGCCAGTCAGAGAAAGTCAAATACCATATGATTTCATTCATACGTGGAAGCTAGCGAACAAACTGAACTAATTAGCAAAGTAGAGACAGACTCATAGATGGAGAGCAGGATGAGAGCTAAGGGTTGGGGGGAGGTCAGGGAGTGGAGGGACTGAGCAAAAAGGATGAATTGACACGGACAACAGTGTGGTGATTGCAGGGGGAAAGGGTACAAGGTGGTTAAACGGTAATGGAAAAAATACAGTGAAATTTTGAAACAATAAAAATTAAACTAAAAAATATCTATTAAAATACCTCATAATTCCACTAAATAATTTACCAATATTGATGTATTAATTTTTTTCCAATATTCTTCAATCTACATGCTTCTTGATTTGCTTTAAATGTATCATTATATCATTCTAACGGTGTTCAGGGGTGTCCAACCTGGGGCCCGTGGCCTTATGCAGCCCAGGCTGCTATAAATGCAGCCTAACACATCATTGTAAATTTACTTAAAACATTATGAGATTTTTGTGTGTGTGTGATTGCATGTCACAGTTTATTTAATGTGTGACTCAAGACAACTCTTTTTCTTCCAGTGTGGCACAGAGATGCCAAAAGTTTGGATACCTCTAGATAGGATACATATGTATATATATATACATACATATATACATGATGTGGTAATAAAGCAGATATTAAAATACCCTTTAAAACATCATTTCTAATGTTTACTTAATATTTTTCTTGAGTACATCTTAATTTACTCCGTTATTTTTATCATGTTATTATCTTGTTTTTCTAGTTTATATCTGAAGGACAAACATTTCCATGAATAAATAACTTCTCATCCTTTGAATAGGTCACAGAAGTAGACCAATTTGGCTAAATACAAGATAGTTTAAGCATACTAATATTCTCCCTTATGTTGTTCTCAAAAAGATTAAAATGAGTTGCAGTTAAATCAATAACAGATGACGATAGTGATGACGGTGTGGACGATGGTAATAGGGATTATAGAGATAATATCTGTAGATCGATTTCCAATGTTACCAAACCCTCTTGAATCACAGCTTCTAGTTTTCACACTCTTGTGGTTTCTTCCCCTTGACTGTAGGGTGGTTCCATGACTCATTTGTAACAAAGAGAATATATTTCATATGATGATGTGTGGTTTCAGTGACTCATTAAAAATATCATGTTTTTATTCCCTGGCCTCAGGTTACTGATCCTGTGGGAAGCCAGCCTCTATTTGAGAAAACCACTCATTTATCCTGAGATTACTATTTTGCAAGAAGTTTAAGCTGCCAAGTGAAAAGGTCAACTGGAGAGAGAAATGCCTGGCTAGTACCAAGCTATTCCTGATACTATAAATGAGGTACAAGAAATGTGAATCTAGAGAAAATAATCTTAAATGTGCAACCCAGTGGAGACTTCCGATGATTCCAGTTTAGCTACCAGTTGATTGCATGAGGGGCATCGAGTGAGAACAGCCTCACTGAGCTCAGTCAACATGCAGAACCATGAGAGATAAAAAATAAATGATTGTTTTGAACCATCAAATTTGTTGTATTTTGGTAAACACTACTACATAACCAGAAAATAATAATAGTAACACAATGAATATATATAGTATTGAGGATTTATTATATTCCAGACATTAAAAGGGTTTTGCAAACATTAACTAATTTCATTTCCAGCAACCCTGACATGTACATCATAATTGTATGTTTAATAAATAAGGAAATGTAGGCTTAAAAGTTTTGGTAACATGCTGAAAGTCTTACAGACAATAAGTAAAAATGAGCTTTAACTCAGATCAATATGAATCTAACTTTGCTTTTAATCATGACTTCATTAGAGTATCTACAGCAGAGTATCTTTCATCCTTTTTCATCTTATGGCACACATAAACAAATTACTAAAATTCTGCAGCATGCCAAAAATACATTTTTTGCCAATCTGACCATAAAATAGGTATAATTTTGATTCATTTGCACGGATCACTTTGGTTGTGCTAGCTGTTGCCATTCTTTTATTCAACATCTAAGGAAAAAGAGGTCAGTGCCCCTGACTCAAGTATTGAATGTTTTAAAACTTCTTGTGGCACATTGGTTGAAAATCTCTGCTCTATAGCAATGCCCCTGACAGCATTTATAATTTACGAAGTTTATTGGTGGAAAATGAATTCACATGATGGCATTATGTTTTATAGCTTTATTTAACATGTTTATTAACATATAGTCAGCACACAATAGTGTATTAGTTTCAGGTGTACAACAGTGATATGACATTTATGGTGTGATCTCCATATTAGATCTGGTAACCATCTTTCACTATGTACTTATTATAATATTATTGACACTATTCCCTGTATTGTACACTATGTATCCGTAGCTTATTTAGTTTATACCAGGAACTAATATCTCTCATTCACCTTCCCCTGTTCTACCATTTCCCCATTCCTTTCCGCTCTGACAGCAATCAGAGAACATGAATAGACATTTCTCCAGAGAACACATACAAAGGACATATAAAAAAGATGCTCAACATTACTGACCATCAGAAAAATGCAAATCAAAATCACAATGAGATGTCACCTCACACTTGTGACTGTTACCAAAAAAGTCAACAAATACCAAATGTTGATAAAGATATGAAGAGGAAACCTTTGTGGACTATTGGTGGGATTGTAAATTAGTGCAGCTACTAGGGAAAACAGTATAGAGATTTCTCAAAACGTTAAAAATGAAACTATCATGTGATCCAGCAATTTTACTTCTGGCTATTTTTCCAAAGAAGAGAAAAACACTAATTTGGAAATATATATGCATACGGTAGCATTATTTTCCACAGCCAAGATATGGAAGCAACCCAGGTGTCTATCAATAGATCCATTATTACTCAGCAACAAAAGATAATAAAATCTGATTTTTTTGTGACAGCATGGGTGGACTAGAAAGTACTATGGTAAGTGAAATAAGTCAGAGAAAGACAAATACAGTGTGATTTCACCATAAGTGGAATCTAGAAAACAAACAAATCAGTAAAGAACACAAAAACAAACTCTTAGAAACAGAGAACATATTGATCATATATCTTTACTTTCTAAAGTGATACATTTTCCACTACAGGAGAATAGGAAATTAATCTATAGATGAACAATATTATCAATAAAGTAATAATGGTATTTATATAAATCACTTTTCTAAATGCTCTTTGCATATCTCACTTAATTCTCCCAACACTCCTATGGTAGGAACTATTTTCAGCCACATTTTACAGCTAAGCATTTAAGACATAGAAAAATTTAGTATTTGCTCAGCTAATAAGTGGCAGAGTCAGACTTTGCACGAAGGCAGTCTGGCTCTACAATAGTTTGTCTACTTAAGCAGTGTACACTCTACTACATAAATATATCATAATGTTAATTTTTAAAATTTGTTATTTTTTTTATTTTGAGAGAGAGAGAGAGAGAGAGAGACCTTGGTTTGTTGTTTCACATTTCTATGCATTATTTGGTTGATTTGACATGTGCCCTGATGGGGGTATTGAACCCACAACCTTGGCCCATCAGGACAATGCTCTAACTGACTGAATCACTCAGCCAGGGTTGTGATATTTAAAACAACAATTCTGGCTTCCTTAAAATTGATTGGACTGCACAGCGTGGCATGCCTGCTGCTGTGAAAACAGGCTGGTGCAGAGAGTGGCTCCTCAGGGAAAACAGGGCATGGGGCAGCCCCCTGCCCGTCAAACAAAAGCACACCTGTTCCCGGGGAACCTGGTGCTACACCATTCATAGATTCTGGATCAGGGTTTTGTAGGTAGCAGGTAAGTTTTCCTGCTACAATCTATTATGGAAAGTCAACACCCAGCACAGGGCTTGTAAATTGTAAACTATTTTTTAAAAAAGAAAAAAGTATTGAATTGATTGGAATCATCACAAAGTACTGGTATTAATTTATGAGAATACATGTAGTCACACTAGCCAAGATATGAAAACAGCATAAATGCTCATCAGGGGCTGAATGCAAAAGAAAATGTGATACATATATATTGAAATACTCTTCAGCCTTAAAAAGAGGAAAACGCTGTCATGTGCAACAACACAGATGAACCTGGAGGACTTTATGCCAACTGAAGCAAGCTGGTCACAGCAGAGCAAGTACTGTATGCTTCCACTTATATTGAGACATGATAGTGAGAAGCTGAGAACATTACTTGACGAGTGGAAAAGGGAGACGAGACAGACAGCTGAACACAGTGGCCAAGCAATTTACAGCCAGGTGCAGATTGTCACCGGTTTGGAAGAGCATCTGTGCCTGCAGGAGGCAAACTGGGAGAACAAAGACCTCATCCCCAGGGTAACCTCTTCTTCCCTGACCTTTGCACCCTGGAGATAACATCTAGGTGTCAGTTGTACTTCAGTTCCAGGCCCAGAAAATCAGCAAGAATGGGTGAGTGATGCCAGAACCCACTGCAATGACTAAAGACCCCCTGACCCGTCACCGGCCAATCTGTGGAGACTACAGCCCTGAAAGGGCACACCTGGAATGCCGACGAATATTCTACTGAAACCCTCCCCAGAGATCTTCCTTAGTGTTCCCTTCTGCAAGAGAGAGAGAAAAGCCTCAAGACAAAGGATCCAGGGCACACACTCTCCCTCTAGGGAACAGCTGGTGGCATTTCTTTC
>PVJI01029156.1:0-15606 GCA_004026765.1 Micronycteris hirsuta
ACCCACAGCGTGACCACACGCCTTCTGGACACAGGCCACTCCCTTCTTCCTGCTTTGTTGGTGGAGCCGGAGAACAACGGGTCAGAATCTTCCTTACAAAGTCCCCGCACTGAGACACTGAGACACCGAGACACCGGGACACCGGGACACTGGACACCAGCAGCCTCTCATCCCCAGGCCTCTGTGTGGACGAGATGAGAGGGGCTCTCTGCAGTCGCAGCGAGCGGTGGAGGGAATAAAGAG
The DNA here is from genome assembly GCA_004026765.1 of Micronycteris hirsuta. Taxonomy (NCBI): domain Eukaryota; kingdom Metazoa; phylum Chordata; class Mammalia; order Chiroptera; family Phyllostomidae; genus Micronycteris; species Micronycteris hirsuta. The sequence continues at coordinate 244 of PVJI01029156.1, forward strand.
GCGGAGAAGGCCAGGAGGAGAGGCGGGGGAGGAGGATGAATAAAACCATCGACGTTTGCAAAAGAACAGACGATGCCTTTTCTTTTTTGCCTTCTGATCTGTAAACCTCTGGAAATTGAGGGTCTGCAGGGGTCCCTCCGCGTAGCCGGTTTAATTCTGGCCTCTCTGCGGCATGCGGCTTTCCGGAGCCGGCATCGAACGGGCTCCCTAAAGGAGACATCGATAGGCCAGGAAAGACAAAGCAATGGCGAATCCCCTGCCTTCCCTGGGGCTTGGGAGGAGGCTGAGGCAGATGGGGAACCATTGACAGTTTAATAGCTGCGTAGGCCTGCCGCTGGGCGGCTGGCTAGACAAAGGCCCCGGGCCCCTTGGCTCCTTCCCCTGGCCTCCAGCAGGCTGGCTGCAGTCCTGGGCCCCGTTCAGAGTTGTTGCAACACCCACTGGCCTTCTGAAAGGTCAGAGGCTCCTGCCCGCCGGGCCGCACGTGGGTCTTGGACGTTGAAGTGACTGCAAGAGGCTGTTGGGGCTGTTTGTGGAGCTGGTGCAGGGAGGTGCTGTGGGTGGGGACGGTGGCGCTGGGGACAGTGGGGGGACCACAGGGACAGCCCTCAGAGGTGGTCTGTGGCAGCACAGCAGGGAAGTTACCAACTCTGGTGTCGGGTGGCACTGCCTCTGCCCCTGTGGCTCATGCACTGACCTACTTTCTCATGTCTCCACTAGTTTCAGGGGGACAGGAGCCGGGGATGATAATGACGGTTTCCTAGGCACAGCCCAGGATCCCCACTGCTCTGATCCGCATCCCTGACCTAGCCCGGCGGGCGGGTCTCGGACAGAGGAAATGAAACAATGGTTGGGACGGACTTTGCAAACGGCAGAGGAGGCTGCACAAATGTGCGTTCTCTCAGCTGCTATGAGGAGCAAAGGCTTCTGGGTGCCCATCACCACCGCGACGGACACCATAACTGCTTTATTGAGCACAGAGTCCAGGCCGGGTGTGGGATTCAGAGGTTTGCATAAAAAATTATTTACGTTACACACCAACCCTGGAAGGTAGGTACTATGATCCTCCTTTTGCAGACAGGAAACGGAGTCTCAGGGAGACCAAGTGGCCTGTAGACGATCGCACACGCAGGGAAGAGTTGTGAGTTTGGATCGGAGCCTCAGTTCCCTGACTCCCAGCCGCACATGTCTCTGTCCTCTCCAAGTCCCCGGGAGCCTGGGAAGCACCACACTCTTGCTTGCGGCCCCCTCCCCCATCCTCCCACACATACCTCTCTCGGTCACATTTCTCCAGTCTTGCACCAGCCCTGTGACCTCCAAGTGTCCTCAGACTGTCACTTGTCATGCACTACCTTTCCCAGAGACTCTGGAACGTCTCCGTGTGTGGCACGGGAGGGTGGACAGCAGTGAGGATGTCCCATCTCAGCAGGCCCCGGAGAGACGGGCCTCAGGGTCTGCACTCACAGACCCTGCCAGGAACGCTGGATGCGGCTCTCTAAGCTCAGGCGACAGCCCAGGGAACTTTGGGGGCCCAGGGGTTGGGCGAGGACAGGGCCGTGTCCTGGGTGTTTGAGGTCAGTTGAAGGAAAGTCCCTCATATAGGCACCATAAGGTGAGTGAGCCCCTGTAAAACCCGCTGCCGACTCATGGCTTGAGAGGTAGGTAGCCCCCACCCACCAGCAACAGGTAAAGTCAACAACCTCCTTCATTCAAGTCTGGAAGTAGAGGGACAGCATTGGGAACCCGCCCAGAGCCCACACTCAGGAATCAGCCAGACAGGAGTCTACCCCTTGTCCTATCATGTATCAGTGGTGTGAGCTGGGGGCCTGAGTTTTCCCATCTGTAAAATGAGGATAACAAGACTCGCTCCACAGATATTGCAAAGGGCCACATGCCTGGCACAGCCCAGACATGGAGTGCCATTCACTAATATAGACAGAGAATTCGGTTCGAGCTAGGCCCTCCCCGCCCCGCCCCGCACTGCCTCCTGGAACTCCTCACTGCACCTCTGGAGAGCAGGGCCAGGGGCAAGGGATGGACGTTTCATCTGTCAACAATGGGATGGTCTGTCTGCGGTCAGGAGCAGTGGGCAGTCAGTGGGCAGAGGCTGGCTGACCACCTGGTAGGGAGGTTGGGAAGGCTTCTGGAATCTCTATCTTTGACGCTCCATCCTGTCTGAATCACCTCTGTTCTTCCCTAACTCTTAGACACATGGAAAAGCAGCCCGGGAAGGTCAATGTCTGCTGAAATGACTCGGATTGGATCAAACTGAGGGCTGTGGCCACCCAGCTTGGGCTGCTCGATGTAGCTGTCTCCACAGCAGGGGCTCAGCAAAGACTTTGAATAGTGACAATGAGGACAGACAGACAGAGCAGAACAGGGTGAGTTGCGAGAACTGACAGGGATGGAAGTGTTTCTTCCGGGCAAGTGTAAGAGCGATGGAGTGAGCTCCTGCCACATCCCCCAGCTGGGGACCCCGAGATGAGTGTGCAGAGTCCTTGCCATGGGCCAGCAGGGGACATGTTTTTGGCAGTTCAAGGTGGTAAAGCTAAGTCAAAGGTAGATATAGGAAACTACAGGAGCCAGAGGAGGGACCAACCCAGAGGAGAAAACCTGCCACAGTCCCAATGGATAAAGAGTTAGAGAGAGCGATGGAGGAGGAAGATAGGTAAGGTATTCCTTGTCGAGGGGAGAAAAGAGCATAGATGAAGAGCATGGTCTACCATCTATGTCGTTCGCCATTGTAATACAACGCCTAGCAATTGGAGGTGTTCAATGGGCATTTGTTGAATGAATAATAAACCTAATGCTGCACACTACTTGCTAATCTCACCCATACAACAGCACTATGAGGCAGACATTATCATTGTCCTCGTTTCACAGATGGGAAACAGAAGCACAGAGACACTAAATAACTTGCTCAAGGTCAAGTGACTTGAACGAGGTAGTAAGCGGTAAGTAAGTGAGCTGGGTTTCCAAGCGCAGGACCTGGGCTACAAAGCCCATCCCCTGAATCGCTCTGTTGGAGTGTGGTCCTACTATGCTCCCCTGCTGCTGGGCAGCCTCCTGTGTGCAGGAGCCACAAGACAGGGCTCTGTTGGTTTGCTCGGGCTGCCAAAACAGAGTACCACAGACTGAGTGGCTTGAATGAAATTTTTCTTGTAATTTTGTAGGTTAGAAGTCTGAGATCAGGATGTCAGCAGAGTTGGTGTCTTCCGAGACTGCTTTCCTTGGTTTGTGGATGGCCTTTTTCTCCTGCGTCTTCCCACAGTCTTCCCTCTGTGTGTCTGTGTCCCCATCTCTTCTTCCGGTAAAGACACCAGCTCTATTGGATTTGAGCCCGCTCTCAGAATCTCATCTTAACTTTATTACCTCTTTTAAAGACCCTATTCCAAATACGATGATATCCTGAGTCACTGGGGTTTAAGGTTTCAACGTATAAATTTGGCGGGGACACAATTCAGCCCATAATAAGGGGGTTCAGGAGGTAGGTGGGCGATGGATTTAGAGGGATGGACAGCGCTTGCATCCTGCTGGGTCTCTGCATGGATGGGACACATCTGGACCACATCTGGAGGCCCAGGAGAAAACCCAAACAGGATGGCTAGGCCGTAACAGATGTTCTCAGTCTCTTGTACATGGATTACTTCAGCGGGGTACAAGGCTCCGGTGGGTGCCCACTTTGCAGCTGAAAAAATGAAGTGGGTGCTAACAGCCAAGCATCACCATTGAAGCAATTGTACACATTTGCTTTGGCCAGGGATGCATGGATGATTTATTTTTAACTGTAACACATGCACATTTGAAAATCCAGTCGGGCGAACTGAGCACTGTAAAATTAACCAAACCACCCCCACAAACTACATTGATAAATGGTGAAGTTAAACTAGAAGGCATTGCTAATTACAACACGAGCAGATAAGCAATTGAAAACCACAGCTCACTCAAGACCAGCCTGCTGATTCACTGATAAATAATAGGATGCCCCCCCATAAGGGAAACGACACGCTCTGCACGAGCGCGTGCACAGGAGGAGCCGTGTGATGCTGTCAAGTGTGTGAGGCAGCCCGATCTCTTAAAAGAAAGACATCTCAGCTCCGAGTTGACGGTCATTGTTAACGGCTCACCGAGTAGGTTAGTCATAAATAAGTCTCAGTCTGATGTCAAAACAAAAGCTCGTGAAAACCTGGGCCATTTGCCTGGAAGAATGAAAGAAAAGGCCCACATTACAAATTTCTTCATGGCCCACCAAGCGGCCCCCACAGACCCCCGGAGAGCTACAAACAACCTTTTGACGATCCCTGGGGTGGAGGAAAATCCTCCATCCACCACATCTGGCCCTCACCCCAGGACTGCCCAGAACAAGGCAGGTCCTAATACAGACGTATATGAACACATGAAACACATCCGCAGTGCGAGGTGTTGAGCATTTTCTAAACCCATATTTAAAATCTCAAAGACCTTGAATGGCAGCCTTCAACAATTCACGCGCCAGCCGACCAAGGGTTCTGGACGGAGACAGAGAGGAGCGCCAAGTTCCCCTTACCTGCTCAGACTGCGCTCGGGCCCCAGTCAGCGGCGCTGGAGACTTGTCTTACCTGGATAGGTGTTCACCGACACAACGCGTGGCCAAGGTTCTTTACAGGCTGCGCTCCTGTGAAGTGTCTTCTCTCACCTGTATTGCTCCTTTTCCTGTTTATTTGTTGTGTTAGTCCTCGGCTGCTATCTAAAAATTAGCCCCAAACTTAGAGGCAAAAACAGCGCACAGTTTCTGTGGGTCAGGAATCCAGGGGAGCTTAGCTGGGTCCTTCTGGCTCAGGGTGTCATCTCAAGGCTCACCTGGGGACAGATCTGTGTCTAAGCTCATGCTAGTGGTCCTTGGTAGGATTCAGTTCGTCATTGGATGTTGGGCTGAGATTCTCATGAGCTGTTGTCCAGAGGCCACCTTCAAATCCTCGCCACGTGGCCCTCTTCATTTGGGCAGCTCACAATACGGCGGCCAGCTTCATCAGAGCGAGCGCAGGAGGGACCAGAGAGAGTGCCCCCAAGGCAGAAGTCACAGCCTTTTGTGACCTGACCTCAGAAGGGACATCCTCCTATCACTTCTGCCCATCCTACTGATTAGAAGCGATTCACTGAGTCCAGCTCACATTCAGGGGGAGGAGCACACATGAGGGTTTGCAGGCAGGGGGACAGGGGGCAGGGGGCAGGGACCCCTGGGAAATGTTTCAGAATCAGGGTTGCAAGGTCCAGAATTAGGTCCCATGAATAATTTTGAGGCTAAATCAAGGAAACTGCCATATCTCCCTCCCCATCATTCCCTTAGCATCGCTGGGTCACCTGAGGCCACAGTTCTCTCTCTTGGAATTTTAGAAGATGCCTCATGAAAAAAGGATTGAGAAACGAGGACTTGGAAGAACAGGAGCAGGTCAGCCAAGTGAACCCCAGTGGGGTAGCTGCTCTGGGAGAATGAGAAGGAAGTGGACAACAAGGTGTGGACCTATTACCATGATTGGCAGTTGCTTCAGCCAATTACCAGGGAGCCGCATCCTAATAATGCAGAGAACTTGGGAGAAAAGGCGGTGACTGAGGCCCATCAGCTGGGAGTCTTTCTCCTGCTCCCTGAGACCCGTGGGCCCCGTCCTGCAGCCCCACGGGTGAGGAGCGCTGGGGCCTGGCGTGTGATCGCTGGAGCGAAGCGCGGCACTTACTCGAGCTCAGTGGATATTTGCACCTTCAAGAAGAGAAAAGAACCAAAAAGGCCAAAGTCTCTTTAAGGAGGTTAATGGAGAGTCGTCCCCATGCCACGGGAATGTCACTTTCTTGTTGTACAGAGTTAGGGATGAGTTAAACGGTTTGTGGGACATGGAAGGACAAACAGCACACATTTCAGGGGTCTGGCCTTGGCCAAGTGCGTGAAGCAGCTGGGGACTTGGAGGGCAGGAAGCCCGATGCAGCGGAAGTGCCTGAGAGCTACTGGGCAAATGTAAATATTTAGCTACAGGTCAACTCCAGCCGCATGGTTTGGTTTTGTGAAGAGAGCTTCAGCTGTTTACAGCCCGCGAGAGTGGGGCCAAGGGTAGGCCAGGGCTGGGACTACGGTGAGGCATTGGGGGGGCCCAATTTGAGGGAGGCCCTCACTGTCAGAAGTTCGGGGTGACGCTGGTCTCATCCCCGGCGCAGATGAATCGGCCCTGTGGCTCTTAGTCCAGTGCCAGCCTCTCCGTCTCCACGGCGCTCCCGGTCAGTTTTTATTCGCCGCTGTGTTTGCAGGGCTCCCGAGGGGGCCCGGCGCTTATTTGTGGGATGAATAAATGAATAAGTCACTAAATCAATGAGTAAAATCTCCACTGGGTGAGACTCTGTTCATCTGTCAAGACCCAGCTCGGAGGCCGACCTGTGGCGGAAAGCCGGCCTGTGCTCGGGGCCACCACTGGGGTTCTCGCCACGCCCAGACCCGCCCACCCCACCCACCCCTGCAGCGTGCCGGTGACCTTCTACAGGACGGTGCCAAACAGCCTGGGCTCCAGAGTTGTTCTGTGGGGGGTCCGCATTCTCGCTCCATTTCCTAACTCTGTGATCTTAGCCAATTGCTTACCTCACCCACACCTTGGTTTCCTCATCTGTAAATTGGGCCCAGCAACAGCTCTGTTGTAAGGATTAAAGGCATTAGTACGTGTTAGACGCTTAAGATGACGCCAAGCACATAGTCAGTGCTCAGTAAATGTTGGCTATTCCCTGCATCCGCTCCCTTATCATCCTGCACGGTAATCATCTACTTAATTACATCGTGAACCCCATAAGGGCAAGGACTTCGACCGGCTCATTTCAGTGTCCTGTCTCTTGATGCACAGTAGGCTGTATATCCTGATCCGCTTAATGGGCCATTTTGCCTGAGGAGACAGAACAGAGCCTTGGACTCGAAGACCACCCCTGTGGCTTTTATCTCCCACACTCACTCCTCAGCACCCCCGCGTGGTGCCGTCGACCCCGGGAGACCTGTGGAGGGCTCTGGGCCCCATGTTTCTCCCTCCCTTCCCCCTCATTAATCTTGATTAGGGAGTCCTTGCACTGGAGTTAATTTTCTTGTAGATGCTTATCAGTCATGTAGCTGGGACTCTCTCCCGAGCTAATGAGGAATCATAGCGCTGCCATGTTATTTCTTAGCTAATTAGTACACAGGCTTCTTTGGGGGAACAAAAGGTCAGGGAAGATATGAGAGAAAGGGAGAAAGTTGAGATTTGCAGGGGGATTGGACAGGAGGTGGGGGCAGCGTTGGGCTCTGGTCCCCCTTCCCCGGCACTGGCCCCCCTGACCCCGGAGGTGAGGCCGGGGCACAGACGCTGTCCGGACCCTGGGCCCAGTGCCTGCACAGACCCCGCCCTGTCCCTGTGAGGCTGTGAGAGCCCTGGGCTTGCGGATCCAGCGTCCTGGTGAGAACAGCAGAGGTCAGCTGGGCAGCAGCCCCCGGGAGCCCAGGGTGGCAGGGGTGCTATCGGCTGTGAGCAGGGAAGGCTGTCGAGGCTGGGCTGGGAGACCAGGCCCTGCGGGGCGGCCAGGAAGCCAGAGCAGAGGCAGGGCTGTTGCTGTGGCGTTTGCCTTGTCTAGGCTATCGTTCTTCTGCTCGGTGTTCAAAATCGAAAGAGGGAGCTGGGTCCCCTGCCTGCCAGGAGAGTGGAAGGTGGGGCAGATTGACAGTCCCATAAAATGACATATTGCAGAACTGTTAATTGCTCCTAAGGGAAATGTACACTGGGCAGACAGGGGAAAATGCCCTGTGCCTACTTTGCAAGCCAGTTTCCTCTTTTATTCAACAAAGGTGTATCAGGGGTCTGCTGGATGCTGGCACCTTAGGCTGTGCTTAAGGAGCTAATGCCCTAGTGGGGGGATCAGAGAGACCCCCATGCATGTCCCAGGTGTAGCATACTCGAGGGCACACCCATCACACGGTCCTACACTGGTTACTGGGATGGGAAGAGACCTGTAGTTTAGGGGAAAGACATCTAGGACAATTTTAAACCCCAGGACCAGGAAGGCGGCATAGCCCAGCGGGTCAGACAGGTCTTGACAACTGGTCACAGGAGGTGGCAGTTTATGTCCCTGGGTCTGGGCTTGTCCTTGTCCCGTAAACGGGTTGTTTAATGATGAAATAGGATGCTGTGTGCAACGAGGGCCTGGCACATAGTGGGTGCCCAGGACATGCAGGGTTGCAGGGCCCAGAATTAGGTCCAATGAATAATTTGAGGCTAAATCAAGGAAACAGTGCAAAAAGATCTGGTTTTAAGGAGGAAACAACAAAAGACTAGGAGGCCCTGCCAAAGACAGGGTGAGCTAAGCGGTTCTGGAAGGTCCTGCAGTTTGGAGGACATGGGGGCAGGGGTGTTGGCTGACAAAGCCGGGTGCAAAGCAAGGTCAAAGAGCACATCCCCGGCTCGATAGCAGTGCCCTCCACGTGGAGAGTGTGCTTCCTCCATCAGACCAGGCCCTCTCCAAAGAGGAGGCTGTGTCTCCCTCGTCAGTGTGGGCTTCAACAGCACGGACTCTGGAGCATCCGCTTAAATCCTCCCTCTGCCGCCCTGGCCGATGTGGCAAAGCGGAAGGTCGCTGGTTCAATTCCCGGTCAGGACACATGCCTGGATTGCGGGGTCGATCCCCAGTTGGGAGTGTGTATGAGAAACAACCGATCAATGTTTCTCTCCCTCTCTTTTCTCCTCCCTTCCCCTCCCTCTAAAAGTAAATAAAATCTATTTTAAAGAATCCTTTCTCTGCCACTACCCAGTTCTGTGGCCTTGGGTGTTGCTTAGCCTGTTTGAGCCTCAGTTTCCATATCTCTAAAATGGGGACCATACACCATTCTATGGCACCTACACCACAAAGTGTCTGCCCGTAACGCCCCCATTAAGTGTTTAATAAGTGTTCACTAATGCATTAGTCATCAATTGCTGCATAAGTAATACCCCCCAAACTTAGTAGCTTAAAACAACATTTATCAGAATAAGTGGGACCTCAGGAATCGAGGTGCGGCTTAGCTGGGTCCTCTGGCTCAGGGTGTCTCCCAGGTTGCCACAGGCATGTCAAAGTTGGCAGGAGGGTGGCCTGGGACCTCTCCCCCCATTGCCGGAAGGCATCATCCCTCACGGGCTGCTGGCCTGAGACCGCAGCCCCTCACGGGCTGTCACCTGCTGTGGCTCTCCCTGAGGTCCTCGCCTCGTGGCACTCTCTGAGACATGGGCGTGGGCTCCAGGTGAGCGTTCAGGGGAGGCGCCAGAGAGAGTGCCGGCATTATCTGAGTCGCAGTCCTTTGTAACCTCCTCTCAGAAGCGATGTCCCATCAGCCTATTCTGTTCGCTAGAAGCCAGTCACGAGGTCCAGCCCACACTCAAGATGAGGTCACACAGGGAGGAACTCCAGGGGGCAGAGGCCACCCCAGGGGGCCAGGCCAGAAATCGACTCCTACTCCCACACACAGCCTGGGGACAGCCTGCGGGGACGGGCTGGGAGAGGGGGACTTGCCCTTCCCTTGATGACTGCATCCACAGCACCTAGGAAAATGTCTGCATGACACTCACCCAGTGTACCAAACCAGGGGCCCCTTCGGGGTGGGGGGCGGGTAGAAAGGGGCCTCCTCTCCCTTGCTCTTTCTCTGAGCACCCAGACAAGGCTCTGCAGCCCAGAGCTCCGAAAAAGCCCCCCAGAGAGCCTCTCCCACCCAGAGCCGCCTCCGGCTGCATTGCAGGGGTTTGCTCTGACCTCCCACTCTGGCAGAAGGCAAATTTCACCCAGAAGGAGATGTGTGAAAATTGGATTTGCTGGCAGGGTCAGTGCTTTATCCTGGCTGTCACCTGCCTTTGAAACAGAGTGTTTCTCCAAACCATACCTCTCCGGCCCCGCCCCACGGGCATCAGAGCGCCTGAGCCTCAGCTGGTCCCTTCCCGGCCATTTCTGTGGCCTCCAGCCCAGCTGGGCCACCTTTGTCTCTTTCTCCGTCCCCATAGCCTCCTGCTTGGTGTCATTCCTCCACTGCTCCCCCTTTCCATTTCTTACACAGCAGCCCGGAGGTCTTCCCCAAGCCTAGATCAGATCGCCTCATTCTCCGGCTTAGAGCCTTCCCACGGCCCTCTGTCACTCTGGAATGAAGTCCCGCCCCCAGGCCCCTGCTGCTTCTGGGAGCTCATTTCCTAAAACTTGCCCCAGGCTCTGTCTGCCAGTTCCTGGAACACCGTAAGCTCTTCTCCTTCAAGGGTTTCTCTGTTCTTCCCGCAGCTCTCTGCAGGACCGGCATCTTCTGAACCTTCTCCAGCGTAACTGCCACCTCTTCAGGGAAGCCTTTCCTGATTGCACCAGGCTCTCATTAGTACTGCTCACATCACCTCATTTGTCTCTTGGTACAGATTGCAACTGGTAATCAGTTTGGTTTAGTTGTTACCTTGTTTATTGTCTGTTTTGCCCATGACAGTCAGGGCTACGCACGCCAGGCAGATGCCCGATTGCTCACAGCTCTACCCCCAGGTGCTGGCCTGCAATGGGACCGATAAACCCCCCTCTCTGGAGGGTTGCAGCAGCTGTCCCAGCTGCCCTTTCCACCTGCAGGCTCACCTCCTCCAGTCCATGCTGCCGATGCACGGAGGTAAAGCAGGGCTCTGAGCCTGTCACTCCCCCCTCAGTAGCCCCAGCTGCCCAAACAGTGTCAAGGCCAACGGGCTCAGGTTCAGAGCTGGGCCCCGCCAATCATTTCCTAACACCTGCTCCATGTACTCCCTGCTCTGTTTTCCTGAACATCCCCTGACCTTTTCTACCCCCGCGCTTAGGCTGGTATTTTCCCTTCCACCTAAAAAGCCTTTCTCTCCTCTGGAAGCAGATGTGTGTACTTGTCTTAGCTCAGGTCACCTCCCCCAGGAAGTCACCCCTGGTCACCGCTGTTCATGAAGTGGGAAGAACTTGGGATTTGGAGTCAACCCTGGATTCACGCCCCTGTTCTGCCTTTTGCCCGTGTGTGTGACCTCGGGCAAATCACCCCACATGTGTGAACTTGACAGGAACAGTCCCAGCTATCAGAATGGCTGCATGGAATCCGTGACAAGAAATCTCCTGGCCCAAGGTAGTCATAGAATGGATGCGGGAAGCCCTTTCCAGCGTTTTCCCCTCATTCTGGAATCTTAATTCTCCCCGCAATACACTCGGTGCTAGCCTGGTCTTCCTCTGTTCCCCTGGTCTATGAGCCGCACCTGGACAGGCCCTTACCCCGCCTACCAGGGCACTTGCTTTGCACCAAGCAGGGTCCACAGAGAGTTCATTAAATGTCCTTGACCTTTCTTCTTCTCTGGATAGTCTTCCTTGGCAGTGAACAGCAACTTGATACAATGTTATGCCCGTTCATTCATCCACTCATTCATTCATTGACGGAGCTTCCTTCATGTGAACAGGAAAGCCTCATCTCACCCTCCTGCGGAACTTACTTTCTAGAACGTTGCAACTGCCACCGTTCATTTGGTCGCCTGCCCGCCACTGTTGTGTACATACCAGTCAGCCCGTTAAAGCCCCCAGCCTCTCAGCAGCTGTTAGCGGCTGCCGTGGGCACCTGGGCCCCTTTCCTGCAGCTCCAAGTTTTCTGGGCGTTGTCCCTCCAAGCTCCACTCCACACCTACCATGAGGCCCATGAGGCCCATGAGGCCCAGGACCCAGGCAGGCAGAGAACCGTGAAATCCACCACGCCCCGCTGCAGCCACCGAGGGGGTCCGGGGTCCACCGCCTCCCACTCGCCTGTGTGCACCCCAGCCTCTCTGACCAGGCTCACCACCTTCAGAGGTAGCCCAGGTGCCTGGCAGATGGCCCCCAACAGGGCCCCCTTTCTTAGAGAGGAGTGACCATGTGATCTAGCAATCCCTCTTCCAGGTAAATATCCAAAAAATGGAAAGCAGAGTCTTGTAGAGACAGTTGTACACCAATGTCCATAGCAGCACTATTCACAGTAGCCAAAAGGTGGAAGCACCCCCAACCGCCCACTGCGGGACGAATGGGCACAAAAATAATAAAGACGTGGCCTATCCGTATAACGAAATTTTATTCAGCCTCAGAAAGAAGGAAAACGGTGACACCTCCTCCAAAATGGACGAGCCTTGAGGACATTATGCTGAGTGAAACAGGCAGTCACCAGTAGACACACACCGCGAGATTCCGCAGACACGAGGCACACGGAGCCACAGACTCCTGGAGACAGAAGGTGGGCGGCGGCTGCCACAGGCCTCAGGGAGGGAGACGGAGAGGGAGTTTAATAGGGGTGGAGTTTCAGCTCTGCAGGACGAAAAAGGTCTGGAGATCCGTTACAGGACGATGCGAATGTACTTAATCCACTTAAAAATGGTTACGATGGTGAGCTTTATGTCAGGGGGACTTTCCCACAGTGAAATGAGAGAGAGGAGGCTGCAGTGGGGGGAGGAGAGAGCTGCCTTCCTGGGAAACAACACCTGGGCAGGCAGGAGCGGCCCCGCCTCCTCCCGGGAGTCCTCCGGCTCCGGCTCCTGCTCTGTCCAGACTGGCTGGGTGTAGACAGAACCCCGTTCTTATTGGCAGCTGACTAAGACTGGTGCTTCCTGGGTTCCTGAGAACAGAAGTAAACCAGAAAGGAAAGAAAGAGAGAACAGTCGAACTGGAGAGAACAGGTCTTTGATCCAACAACCACCAGCCTTCCCTACTGTGCTTGAGGCTCGCCTGTCTGGCGCACTTATGCGTGGTCCTGGGTAACTACTTTGTCCAATCCAGCCTGGTCTTTGGGCCCTTAAACTTGGGCCTTGCCCTCATGGATTGCACCTCTACTGGACCTTCAAGATACAGTTAAGGGTTGGGAAGCATTTCTTCATTAGCTGCTGAGGGCCCTACACAGGGCCCCAGGGCCGAGAGAGCCCTTTGGGGAAAGGGAGGCGGCAGGCCCCGAACCCCTGGACCCTCAACCTGAGGGATGACTTAGTCCCTGGGAAGAAAGCAGCCGGCTTCCCTTCCTGATCTTCATGTGCTGGGATGTGAGCTCAAGAGATGAGAGGCCAGACAGAGCTCAGCATCCTTTGACCCTCCGACCTTGGCCATCAGAGGGCTGTAATTGCTTGACGAACCGCTGACTAGCTGAGCGCATCCCCACCAAAGCCTTTGGCGCGTCTCTGTCTGTCTGTGGGACCTGGCAGATGAAAACCACCCTCTCTCCGCTTCAGCCCGCGAGTGATAAAAGCCAGACCCAGGTTTCAGAGGTGGCGACGGCTTCACGAGGTTCCTTTAGGACCCTGTGCTCACTCTGCAGCCAGCATGACCATGACCGTGGGGCTGCTTTGAGGGCCACACCACAGGACGACACATCTGTCTTGAGTGTCCAGCTCATCCGTGGTGGCAGGCAGTCGACTGGAGCCTTTAGTTCCCTGCGGCCACCCGAGGAGAGGTTAGCACTGGTCTGCACTCAAGCGGGCCTCCGCCACTCCCACGGTCCTTCACCTTGCTGCACTTCAGCTCCCTCATCAATGAACAGGCGTCACACCTCCCCAAAGCACTGCTATCACATTCAAATGCAGTGATATATGGAAAGAACCCAGCCCTGTAGCAGGAGGGCAATCAGTGCCATTTCCCTGCCACCCCTCCAGGGCGGGCGAAGAAGCCGGAACTCCTACAGCATCCATTGCTGGGATTACCAGACGCAGTCTGCGCATTCGCTAACCTGCTCCAAATGAATGGCTGGGGAGGAATAAGGATAAGCCGCTTAGAGTTGCACCTTACGGTCCTCAGAGCCCATGTCAAATTCTCTATCACATTTGTTCTTTACAAAAGACCTGGGAGGCCGAAAGGGGAGGCATGGTGGACCCCATTTTATAGCTACGGGTGCTGGGACCCAGAGAAGGAAAGGATCTTATCCAACGCCACACAGCGGGTAAGTGGCAGAGTTAAGGTGGAAACCCAAATCTCTTTTTTTTTTTTTTTCTAGTTTAGTTCCAGAAAGTTTGCCAAGGCACCCCCCTGTTCTCAGGAGCCTCCGGGGGCAGACACCATTCCAGGGAGAACAGATCCAACGCTGCTGGCTGGTGGCCCCACAGGCCCCGCGGAGCGGTGCCCTGGTTGAACTAATTGCCATGCTCGCTCACACTCACACTGAGCCCGCCTTCCAGAGAGACCCTAAAGTGCTTCCGTGCTCCTCGTACATATTTATATGCCTGCGTGCGCGATAAAAATAAAACCACTTCACCCACCGCTGAAGTGCTGCCACGCGGGGTGTGAAATATGGGGCTTATCGAACAGCCACAAGGAATGGCTCTCGGGGAGGGGCCCCTGTCCCTATGACATTGCAAGGGGCAGCTGCAAGGAGCCGGAATTTCATTATCTTGATAAGTAAGTGCTGGACGTGGCCGCAGAAGTCAGGAAGACAACTGGTCCCTGGGTACCCAGGATGCTCTGGAGCCTCCCTGTGACAGGGAGCTGGCCTTGCCAGAGGAGACGGTGCTGTCAGACTAAAGGGGAGTGTGGGTCCCTCAGCTTCCACCCATGCACCCCTGAACCTCACTCCCTGAGAGCTGGCTCCTAGGTACTGAAGACTCCAGCCCTCTGTTCTCCTAAACCCAATGCCCCCACCCCCCATGTACTACTCCTTCCTTGAAAGGTAGGCGCCAGAAGGTCTCAGTGATCTAACATGTCTTGAAGCCAAGTCCAGCGTGAGCACCTTTGCTGAGGGTCCACTGAAGGCAGCCCTAGTTAAGAAAGGTATTGTTCTGGAGAAGTCGAGCATCTTTTCTGGCCATTCAAACCTTCCAATGGCACCTCGACTCTGTTCTGATGGCTGATTGTGAGCCTGCTCTAGATTCGGGCTGCTGGGTCCTGCCCTCCCTCCCTCCCTCCCCTCTTCCATCTCACTGTGCTTTGTCCACCATCCTCTTCATTCCCGGGGCGAGCGCAGAAAAGGCATCTGATACAGACTTCCTGAACTAGCGACAGCTAAGGGCGAGACTTAGGGCATGAGTAGGCGCTAACCAGCTTCAAGGGTGTGCGTGGGATACTTGAGGTAAGGAAGGTGGGAGCGGGGAGGATGGGGAGGGTAGAGGGGGAAGGGTATTTTAGGCAGAGGGAACAGCATATACAAAGGCTCAGAGTCAAGAGAGCTCAGGGGGCTGGGTGTCGATTAGCGTGGTTGTGCTTTATTGGCAGGGAAGGTTTAAGATCCTCAGTGGAGGTGGGGACCTGTTAGGACCACTTTTTTAGGTTTGGAGCCTTGCACCTCTTGGGTCTGTCATACCCCCAGTGCCTGGGCTCCTTCCCTTGGAATCATCCAAAGCTTTAACAACTCTTGTGCTATTTCCCATGGTCCCCCAGAGTCCCTTTTAAGGGATGGATAACTCA
>PVJI01029157.1:0-15607 GCA_004026765.1 Micronycteris hirsuta
AAAGGAGTGCCCATAAAACTATCAGCTGATTTCTCAAAAGAAACCTTGCAGGCAAGAAGGGGCTAGAAAGAAGTATTCCAAGTCATGAAAGGCAAGGACCTACATCCAAGATTACTCTATCCAGCAAAGCTATCATTTAGAATGGAAGGGCAGATAAAGTGCTTCCTAGATAAGATCAAGATAAAGGATTTTATCATTACCAAGACATTCTCA
Organism: Micronycteris hirsuta; assembly: GCA_004026765.1. Lineage (NCBI taxonomy): Eukaryota > Metazoa > Chordata > Mammalia > Chiroptera > Phyllostomidae > Micronycteris > Micronycteris hirsuta. The sequence continues at coordinate 214 of PVJI01029157.1, forward strand.
TATGAAATGTCAAAGGGACTTATCTAAGACAAAGATCAAAACTATGAACAGTAAAATGACAACAAACTCACAACTATCAACAACTGAACCTAAAAACAAAAATAAACTAAGCAAACAACTAGAACAGGAACAGAATCACAGAAATGGAGATCACATGGAAGGTTATCAGTGAGGAGGGGGAGAAGGGAGAATAGGGGGAAAGGTACAAGGAATAAGAAGCATAAATAGTAGGTACAAAATGGACTAGGGGATGTTAAGAATGGTATGGGAAATGGAGAAGCCAAAGAACTTGTATGTATGAGCCATGGACATGAACTAAGGCCAGGGGGGTGGGGTGCGGGGAATGCTGGTGGGAGGAGGGGTGCAGTGTGGAGGGAAATAAAGGGGAGAGGAAATCGGGACAACTGTAATAGCATAATCAATAAAATATATTTTAAAAATTACAAATGGAACTGCCTTATGACCTAGCAATTCCACTTTTGGGAATATATCTGAAGAAACCCAATATACTAATTTGAGAAAAACCATGCACCTGTATGTTCATTGTAGTGTTATTTACTATAGCCAAGATTCAGAAGGAGCCCAAGTGTCTTCCATCAGTGGTAAGTGGGTAAAAATAGCTGTGGTAGTTACACAATGGAATACTACATAGTAGTAAAAAGAAGGAAATCTTACCATTCACAACAGCATGAATGGACCTGGGGAGTACTATGCTAAGTGAAATAAGCCAGTCAGAGAAGGACAAGTACCACATGATTTCCCTTATATGTGGAATCTAATGAACAATATAAATAAACAAACAAAACAGACTCTTAGGTACAGAGAGCAGATTGAAAGCTTTCAGAGGGGAGGGGAGTTGGAGGGCTGGTTGAAAAAGTTAGAGGGATTAAGAAAAAGTACTTCATAAATGCAGATAACAGTATGGTGATTACCAGAGGGAAAGGAGAGTGGAGGGAGGTTGAAGAGGGTAAAGAGGAGATAAATGGTGATGGAAGGAGACTTGACTTGGTTTGGTAAACACACAATGCAACATTAATATAATTTATTGTAGAATTGTACACTTGAAACCTATATAATTTTATTAACCTATAAATTCAATAAATATTTTTTTAAGGAAAACTAAAAATGTGGGAAAAGCAACAAAGGTCATCATCAACAGAGTGAAAAGGCAATCCTTGGCATGGAAGGAAAATATTTGGAAATCACATAACTGACAAAGAGTTAATAACCAGAATATATAAAGAACACCTACAAGTCAATAACAATAACACAATCCAATTTAAAATATGGCAGAGGATTTGAATAAGCATTTCTGCCGAGAAGATATATGAATGGCCAGAAAACACACGAAATAACGCTCAACATCACTAATCATCAGGGAAATGCAAATCAAAACCACAGTGAGATACCACTTCACACCCATTAAGAAGGCTACTATTGAAAGAAAAAATAGAAACAGAAAGTAGCCTGGTGATTATTGGAGCTATGGTAAGGGAAAAATGAAGTTGTTTAGTGGGTATAGAGTTTTGGTCATGTAAGATGAAAAAGTTCTGGAGATCTGTAACATGACAATGTGAATATACTTAACACTACTCAAACATATATTTAAAATTGGCAAATATGGTAAATATTATGGTTATTTTATCACAATTACAATTTAAAAATTTAGATGTGGCTTGGGTTCAATATTTCTGGGAGTTTCTTCACTCTTTAGAAACTTTATCTCTCCTACCCCCTACGTTTTTCTGAGCTCTCCTAAGTCTCTTTCGGTAAACTTCAGACAATGGGAAGAGTGGGAGTGATTCTTTGACCAGACCACTTCCAAACCACCTTTCTCCCTCCCAGCCTGCAGGCTCCTTCTTCTTTTGCTTATAGCCAATGGATATTCTCAGCCTGTTTCCAGTATGCTCATGGAATGTGCATTCTCAGAGGTACTGGGTAAAGGCTGTTGATGAGAGGGAGAAAGGTGTAGACAGCTTGTTCTAGCTGTGTAAGTTATAAGGAGCTCTGCTCTTGTAGAGCATAGCATAACTTTGTAGATTTCAGGCAAGTCTGTATTTCCTCTGAAACGTTCTTGCACTGTAGGTACAAAAACACAGTAAACCATGATCCAAAAAAAACAAAAAAACCTGTCCACCCATGAATGGCACTTTGTAAGGCAGTTAATGTATAACACTTTAGAAAGCTTGGCAGGGAGCATGTTTGCTTTTTCAACAAGAACCACATCAGGGGTGTCAGATGCTAATAATCCCAGGATCCTGTGGTCATAGTCTTTGGATCTGCAGCCAAACATTGGCATCCAGACATGGAGATCAATGATTTCCAAACTTTTCACCACCAAAGATCCCTTTTATTACTCCCCATCCCCTGCCCGGTGGGCCTGATATTTGGAAACATTTTTATCTAGCAGAGTTACATTTGATCTGTAATAATTTATTCTTCCATTTTTTTACTCATTCAGCTCTTCATGAGATAACCACACAAAGCTAATATACATTTTAGTCAAAAGCAAAGAAACATCATATTATTCTTAATTCTCTGTGGCTTTGTCTTGGCTGAATGGAAGTATTTTATTCCATTTTTTAATTAAAAATAGCCTAAGGGCACTAGTTACTACCTTCACAGATTGAGAACTGTCAGGACAAGTTACTGGGAAGCATTAACAGCATAACTATGAGCTTAACATGCTCTGAATCACATGAACCACAGTGGTACAGAATCTGTCCATCAGGGTGTCTCCTCACTTTATTTCCCTCATATTTCACTAGCTTAAGTGTTTTTTTCCCATGTAAAAGGAAAGAGATTGTTCCCAAAACAAAGATAAATGTTTACCAAGACCTAGCTGTCTACCTAGCTGTTTACCTAACGGTCCCTTTTTCTTTCACCATTCAAACCATATCACTTTTTCTCAGGGCTGAAATGTTTACCTAGCTGTCTGTTATGGTGACAGGGCAAGTCTCAGACACAAAAGTCTGCCTCTCTCCAGGCCCTGTTCACCAGTTCTAAGGCATGCTCTCTAGATCAGGGACCTTTGGTCAGAGGGTGTCTTAGAGGCTCATCTAAACCTAATGCCCTTTACCACACTGAATGCAAATGTACATGTCCACGTGTCTGTCTGGACTGCTATACTGGACTTCTCTTGAGGTCAAGAATCTTGTCCTATTTTTTTCTGTATCTCTGTATCTCCATCAACCAGTGAAGTGCAATGCCTGACACTCAGCAAAGCGTAGTGGAATGAATGACAGTGAGTGCTAGGTTGTATGAGTAGGTGAACTCCTGGGAATGGAGGCTAGACTGCAAGCTCCTTAAGATCAGACATTGTGTCTTATTCATTTCTATGTTCCCAGAGACTGGCACAGTGAATGGCATGGTGTGGTCATTCAATAAATACCTGTGTGAATGGATAAATGGGTGGATTCCATAATGCAAGACCTAATACTCCGAGGAAGGAAACCTGGTGATGATCCATAGACCAGTTTTACAGATACACAGATCAGAGGACACAGGTAGAACACACTTCTTATATATTTTTGTAACTCATAAACTAGTGCTGCCACAACTCTGACTAATTCTTAGCCACCACACTCCCTTCTGTGAGATTCAGTATAGGACCATCCTCTCCATTCTCTCCCTCTTACCTCAGCACTCTCCCACTTTGCCATTAATTGCATACAAAAACTCACATGCATTAGTCCAAGAAAAGTATGTGGTTCAAAGCCCTGTACCCCATTTTGGAAAGGGCACTGACTCTGCTATAAGAGAATCTCAGAAAGGATGAAGAATGAATGCAGCCTAGACATGCTTTTCCTTGTGGTGCCAATGGGTGTAATTTAAGCAGAGGCATTTCTGCAGTTGTTACACCCAGGCAAGTGTGAGGAATGAAACAGTTGTCTGTGACTGATTTAAACTGTGGTTTTTGACAACTGTGCTCTGGATTGAAGTGTCCCAGCTGTTAAATTTAGTGTTCAAGGGAGCTGTGAACATGAACTCTAATAGCAGCAGCTTCCATTCTGTGGAGTAATTGACAACTCAGGAAGTTTCTATCCCCAAACAATATTGGGAATTTTCTCTGCATGTAGGGCTGTTTAATTAATACAGTTACTCCTATCAAGATACTGGAATGCAGGAGAAAGGTCGGCAGAATGTGTAGGGTAATGGGAGGGGTAAGTTCTTTTCAAGTATTTAAGAAATAACCAGGATTATCCTTATTTAAAGGTCACCAAAATGCCCCTTTCTCAAATTTCCACCTTGACATCCATTCTCACCCCATCCCCCTTTTCTCTAAGCCTGAAAATCCCCTGACAACCCCTGCTTCTAGCAAAGGCATTTCAAGCCCCCATTTAAATTTAAATGTTATGAAGACATATCAACTATTAACATTTACTGTGAATTTATCCATCAGATTTATGCTAGTCACATGATAGAGCCCTGAGAAAAAGTGATATGGTTTGAATGGTGAAAGAAAAAAGGGACCAGTAGTGACAGGAAAAGATGCTTTCTAGGTATGGTGGTCCTGGGTGAGATTTTGCCAGTAGGAGAAAGTCAGAGCTCTACATGCAGAAGAGAGGCTGAAGCTATTAAAATCCAAGGAAAAAATAGTGCAATAAGTGCAGATGAAGAGACTCTAGGCATACAATTTAACCATATGTGGGCCCTTGCTCACCATCTCCATTCCAGAGGAGTTTGATATGAAAGAAGTTTCAATTATATTACCCACCCCTAGTGGCAGCCTTCCCAGCTGCCCTAGTCAACTAATCCATGATGGTCTCTACCACTATATTTGGCTAGACAGGCTCCTGTGTCTACACATACCAGCTTGTGTAACTCACATAAACTCCTAGCTCCTCCAGATTTAGACTCTACCCAGTATGATCTCCCATTATTGCCAATATGAATTCTGAAACCCAGCCACAATAGCTCTCCTCACTGTTCTTTTTTTTACAACAATAAAAGAATTTTTAATATATTTTATTGGTTATGCTATTACGGTTGTCCCATTTCCCCCCTTTATTCCCCTCCACCCTGCACACCCACTCCCACCCACATTCTCCCCCCCCACTTTAGTTCATGTCCGTGGGTCATACGTGTGAGTTCTTTGGCTTCTACATTTCCTATACTATTCTTTTTTTTTTTTAGATTTTATTTATTTATTTTTAGAGAGAGGAGAAGGGAGGGAGAAAGAGCAATGTATGGTTGCCTCTCACATGGCCCCCACCGGGGACCTGGCCTGCAACCCAGGCATGTGCCCCGACTGGGAATCGAACCGGGACCTTTTGGTTCCCAGTCCACGCTCAATCCACTGAGCTACACCAGCCTGGCTTCCTATACTATTCTTAACCTCCCCCTGTCTATTTTCTACCTACCATTTATGCTACTTATTCTCTGTACCTTTTCCCCCTCTCTCCCCGTCCCACTCCCCTGTTGATAACCCTCCATGTGATCTCCATTTCTGTGGTTCTGTTTCTGTTCTAGTCGTTTCCTTAGTTTGCTTTTGTTCTTGTTTTGTGTGTGGTTGTTAATAGCTGTGAGTTTGCTGTCATTTTACTGTTCATATTTTTTTATCTTCTTTTTCTTAGATAAGTCCCTTTAACATTTCATATAAGGACTTGGTGATGATGAACTCCTTGAACTTGACCTTATCCGAGAAGCACTTTTTCTGTCCTTCCATTATAAATGAAAGCCTTACTGGAGAGGGTAATCTTGGATGTAGGTCCTTGCCTTTCATGACTTTGAATAATTCTTTCCAGCCCCTTCTTGCCTGTAAGGTCTCTTTTGAGAAATCAGCTGACAGTCTTATGGGAACTCCTTTGTAGGTAACTGTCCCCACTTCTCTTGCTGCTTATAAGATTCTCTCCTTATTTTTAATCTTGGGTAATGTAATTATGATGTGCCTTGGTGTGTGACTCTTTGGGTCCAAGTTCTTTGGGACTCTGAGCTTCCTGGACTTCCTGGAAATCTATTCCCTTTGCCAGAATGGGGAAGTTCTCATTTATTATTTGTTCAAGTAAGTTTTCAATTCCTTGCTCTTCCTCTTCTCCTTCTGGTACCCCTGTAATCCAGATGTTGGAAAGTTTAAAGATGTCCTGGAGGTTCCTAAGCCTTTCATCATTTTTTTGAATTCTTGTTTCTTCATTTTTTTCTGATTGAATGTTTCTTTCTTCCTTCTGGTCCACACCATTGATTTGAGTCCCAGTTTCCTTCCCATCACTATTGGTTCTCTGTACATTTTCCTTTATTTCACTTAGCATAGCCTTCTTTTCTTTCATCTAATTTGTGACCAAATTCAACCATTTCTGTAAGCATCGTGATTACCAGCATTTTGCACTATGCATCTGATAGGTTGGCTATCTCTTTGTCACTTAGTTGTATTTTTTCTGGAGCTTTGATCTGTTCTTTCATTTAGGCCATTTTTTTCCCTCCTCACTATTCTTTCCTGAAGTTCATCCCCAACATAAAGCATGTTTCCACCTTACTGACTCAAGGCCTTAAACTTTACAGATCTCTCTAACCTGTGCCCCAAAGCTTACTTTCTCTCAAAACACTAATATCCTTTGGTCTAGCTCAAGTCTCATCAATTGCACAAAGAAGTTCCTGACAACTCTAAATTTTACAAAATGGAAACAAAAATTTAAAATGTACAATCTTATGTGGCATATAGACATGAAAATAGACAGTTACAATAAAAGTATGATAAATGGAGTACCTAGGTTAAAATCTTGGTCCTGCTACTTACTAGATGTATAACTATAGATAAATCATTCATCTTCTTTGAACCTCAGCCTCTTCATCTATAAAATAGGTAAATTAACACTGCTTACTTAATTGGGCTAATGTCAAAATTCAATGAAATAATGCATGTAAAGCTCCTAATATAGTGCTACTGCCTTCTGCTCTAGGGTCTTAGACATAATCCAAGAGTCAGTAAGGACTAATGGAAAGTTTGTCCCTGTTTCTTTAGTCTGAAGATTCTGTATGGAAAAGCTTTGATAGAGAAGCAAAAATACACAGCTTAAGCAAAGTACTTCTGGATTGTAGAAGAGTATATGCCTATAGGAATATTGGAAAAGAAAAAGGTATAACTTCCTGGTAGAAGTGAGACTAAAGGAGCTATTTGGAAATGAACAGGTGATAACTATATTGGTTAAAGGCCAACCTGAATAAAGTACCACTTGGTAGATACCAATAACCCCTCAGATTCTTCTGGAAAAGGGAAAGAAGGAGAAGGAGAAATATACTCCACCCCTTCCACATACATTCTGAAAGGCACAAACTACAGAGATTTTTAGGATATTCCTTTCTAAGGACTGGCAATACTACTCCAGGAAAAGCAAGAAGTTAATTGCTGTGGAAGACAATCCCCAGATCACATTTTCTCCATTACAAAACCCTTGGTGCCCTCTTTAACTCCCTCTGTCCTTGCCACCTACTCCCAGCAGCAGGTGTATTCAGTCATATGAAAAGTCAGCATTCAGAAGAGCAATTCTAAGTCCAGAACCACAAAAATCTTTACCAAGGCTTGGAGCAAGTACCTTAGATTCCTTCAAGAACTGATCCTCATTTTAAGCACGTGACTTATTAAGTGTACTTTTTCATTCCTTCCCACAGTTCTGTAGCTTTAAGAAGTTCAACTCTCCAAGTAGGGTTCTATTTAAATAAGAACAACTACTCTGAGAATGTTTAGTCAGAGGAAGCAGTGACATCACTCACCCTTGAAATCAACAACATGACCTCTCCCAAGGTCCCTGTTCTTGGGCATAGCCACCAAGTGGCATCACAGTATCTAGAAAAGTTGCCTGGCATAGATCTTCACCTGACATCTAACAACTGATGTTCACTTGGGGAAGGAGACTCCAAAGTGGTGAGGCAACAGCTTGTTGCAGCCAGTTCCCAGAGGGGTCCTGGTGTAAATTGCCTCACCAGTCTTGGAAGTGTTTGTGGGTGCCCCATTCCTGAGGGTATCTATGCTCTTCTGAATAGGGTGTCTCCTGATTAAAAGGCTATAGAGAGAGGTAGGGAAGGAAGGAAGAAGTTCACTAAAAATGCCTCTGGACCCCAAATAGCTACCCAGCTAACTATGATAATATGGCACAAGGGAAGTGGCCAGGCCTTGCCATCAACGGGCTTGGGCTTGAATTTCACCTCTGCCACTGAGAGACCCATCTTATTTTTTGAAAACTAAATGTAACAATATACAGGAAGCATATCACACATGGTAGATACTCAAAGTTAGTTGAATCATAAGTGCTAAGGAAGAATTTGCTTCCTGTGCTTGGAATATCAGCTCATTTGGAGAGGACTATGCTGATGTTCATTCTCTAAACCTAAATTCTCAGTGTCTTCCAGTAGGCCAGAACTCCCATCACTCTTGTAACCCTTTCCCTTTGCTACCTACTTAATGGAGCACATGTTAGGAATGGCCACCAGCATGATCTACTTCTTGCCAGTTTCTCTTTGCCAGTGGGTACCCAGGATTTTCCAGCCTGTCTTCTGACTACACTCCACCCTCCTCCCTCTCTTGCTCTGTATCTGGTCTATGCTGCAGCAACACAATCAAGTGAGCAGGGATTTTCCAAGTGCCCAGAACTGTGACTTCAAAATGAATTGATCCCAAAAGGCCACTTGGGACTCAGACATTTCAGTCAATCCAGACCAGCAAGCACGGTCTGGAAGGGGGGCGCTGGTCTGCATTCTGTAGCTATTGTAGCTGTGGGGATTTAGCAGAAATATTAACTGGGGCCAGGACTTTTGCAGTCACACAGGATCTGGTGGTTATAGAGGCCCCATGACTGGTTTAGTGCTCTGCAGTCACCGTCTTGAAATTCCTTATACATTTTAAACAAGAGGTCCCACATTTTCATCTTTCACTGGGTCTCACATATTATGTATCTGTTTCTGGCTGAGGTCCATCATAGTCAGGTTTCTGGGAACAGGGTTAAGTCTCCCAGAAAAGGGCAGAGGAACCTGCAGTTATGGCCTTAAATAAAAGGCCCCCAAGCATGAAATCTGTTCCTTAGAATTTTACACCACACTCCCATTATTTTGCACTCAGTCAGGCTTAGCGACCTGTGTGAACTTTCTTCTTGAGCTCAGGCCCACCTCCTCCAAGTCTTTGCTACGCTGCTGCAATCTACCAGGCCACTGCAGCTTCATCTTTCAAAAGTGATTTCTGCCTGAGTAAATTGAATATATTTGATGTATATATAAACCTTCCCACTATATATAATCTCTTTTCTACTGAAATGTTTGAGATAATTGTAGATTCTCATGCAGTTATAAGAAATAGTACAGAGCCCTGGCTGGCGTAGCTCAGTGGATTGAGCACGGGCTGGGAACCAGAGGGTCCCGGTTCGATTCCCAGTCAGGGCACATGCCTGGGTTGCGGGCCGGGTCCCCAGTGAGGGCCATGTGAGGGGCAAACATACATTGCTGTTTCTCTCCCTCTCTGTCTCCCTCCCTTCCCCTCTCTCTAAAAATAAAATAAATAAAATCTTAAAAAAAAAAGAAATAGTACAGAGAGCCCTGTATACCCTCCCCCAAGTTTTCCCCAATGCTAACATTTTGTAAAACTCTAGTGTATCACAACTGGGATATTAATATTGATACAATTTACCAATACTCTTGAGATTTTCTATTTTACCTACAATCAAGTGTATGCGCATTTCATTCTATATAATTTCATCATGCATGGGTTTATGCATTTACCACCACAGTCAAGATACTGAACAGTGCCATCACGTTAAGGATCCTTTGGGGTGTTACCCTATCATAACTGCACCCATCTCCCTTCTGCTACCTCCCTTCCCACCAGGGGCAGACAGTAATAAGTTCTCCATTTCTAAGATTAGCACATCTGGGCTAGTTGTAGGCTTTGGTTATTATAAATATCACCTCTGTTTTTGACCATATACTTTTCTAATGAATTCTTGGCCAACTAAGTGAATTAACAAAATATGGTTTGTCAAGAAAAGTCTTCGAATTCTCTATCAGTCAATGGCTATTTTCAATGTAAAGGAAACACAGTCTAAGAGAAAGCTAGAGGATTTTGGATTTGGAAGAATTGTTTTTTTAAAAAACAGGGCTTCATCATTTCTTCCTTGTGTGGCCTGAGGCTAGTTACTTAACACCTCACCACCACACCCCTCCCTCCACCCAGCATCTCTCTTAACCAGGAAAAACAATACCTGTGTGCAGAGCTGTTTCTGTGAAGATTAAATGAGATACCACATGAAAGCTCTCAGTACTTCAGAGCTTTCCATAGTCCTTTTTTCTTAGCTGAGGAGAGGGAATGGTTCTAAAACAGTAAAAAGTCAAAATTGTAATTTTTTAAAATGTAGTTTTAATACTCCTAAGTGTTTATAATAAGGGGAAATGTAGGACAAGAATGACTATGAAACCAGGACTTCATAATTAGCTTAATAAGACTTCTAAAGAGCTTTAGGAGGGTACTGAGAAAACTTCTGTTAACTAAGTAAAATAAGACATTGTTTTGTGCCCCACTCCCTCTCCCAACATGGAGGGGACTTAATTAGTTTAGCAACTCTTCTTTCAAGATTTAGTTATAACAAGCTACAGCCTCTCTTAGTCCAACTGTTCAAAAAGCCTAAATTAGTGAAGCCAGATGAATGACATTTTACTGGGATTGAAAAAGATTCCTTTCTTCCCTCAACTCCCCCAACCCCTGTGTCAGAAATTCTTTGTAATTTTGTTTTCAAACTTCTCCCAATCTGTACTTTACTCTCAGCTTTGGTGACAGCTCAGGCTGCCTCCACCCTTTTTGTTATAATTCTATAAGCTTTCCTAGAACTCAAAGGACTGTTTATGGATGTGTAGCTATGACAAAGAGATACTATCATTTCCCTCAGACCTCCTCTGTTTCTCAAGTTTTGAAATCCCAGAAGACAGTTCTATTTGATTTTCCAAGTACTTTTTTGTGAGTGTGTGTTGGGCCATCTCAGAGTTTCTTGCTAAGTTGTTACTGATTTCCATTTTAAGTGTCTCTGGAATCCATTGCTAAGTATTTATTGCACATCTACTTGATGCTTAGCTCTGCTTCACATTGTGGGGAGTGCAAAAGCCAGAGCTATTGTCTTTAACCATGTAGAGGTTGTGGCCAATCTGAGAGATACAAACAAACTCTTTTCTTAACTATTGTTACATATATCGGGTGCATAGGTTCAAGGTCATGACCAGCTTGAACATTATGGCTTAACATTAACATTGTCATGTACAAATGAGTAAGCACTCGATATTTGTTTCTATCTCTCAAATCATCAGGTGACCTTCAGAGGGTTAAGGAGTTTACAGATTGAGGAAACCCAAGTACACATGTGAAACAGGTGGAGAATAATTAACTAGAACCTTGTGTGATATGAGACTGAATCAAAGGGAGATGTTTATTTAGAGGTTGCAAGTCAGTGAGGGAGGAAAAAGACATCATGGGAAGTAAGGTCGGAGAATCTAAGGACACTCAAGACTTGGGTAGACGAAGTGGCAAGAAAGGACAGACAGTGGGGAGACATCTTGAGTAAAAATGTGGGAACAGGGTTGAATCATGCAATGTGTCCAGTTTGAATGAGTAGTTGATCTTTGACTTTGTTCTCCATCTTTGCCTTGCACTATTTGGCTTCATCCCACCTTGTACTATGCTTCCTGGCCTCTGAGTTCTGGGTCATCTAAATTTCTGACTACTCACCTTGCCTTCTGTTTATGTCCTTGCCTACTTTTGCCTGGTACCCAATACTCAGCTCTGGGGCTAACCCTCAGCTACAGTGTATGCTTAAGGCTTGGATGACATCTGTATCCAAAGCAGCCTCCCCAGCCAATCTTTTCCAGCCCCAATTTTCCTACCCCAGCAGCAGCTAGTGGTGATTATGTTCCTGAAAATTTTGTCCAGCCCTGAGAAATGGAACACAAACACCAGCTAGACCAGCAGCAAGGAGTACTGGTGAAGCCAATCATGGAAAACGACTAAAATGGCATCCCTTGGCAGAGGGAAGGCTTTGGTGAAAAAGCAGAGGAGTATAGATTTGATAATAGTCAGAGATTAGACATGATTGTAACCATTTATTTCAATTACTAGCAACAGAGGTTTCCTTTGACTAATATCGAGAAATGAGAGCCCTTTATTTGACAAGGCAAATGAGTTGCTTTCCTTAATTAAAGGAAGTTCTGCTGACAGCCTAATGAAGCATATTTTTGTTTTAACCAGGCCAACAGGGAGGACATCCAATTTAGTCCCTTCCAAAATATTAGTTGATCTACACCCCACACTGGCCCAAGGCTATTTGCTTTGGAATCTGACAGACGATCCTTTTCCATGGCTTCTGTTCACACTCTCACAGGTCTTGGAGAATTGTAAAGTCAAAAGAGGCAGGGATGGCAGTTAGCTGGCTGAAACCAGATGGAGCTGCACCATAGGCACACTACACTGATGTGCAGCAACCCCAACACACACACACACACACACACACACACACACACACACACACACACACACACACACTACAGCTGGCTTTTCCCCATAGGAGAACTTGATTTTACAACCTAGGGTTGGAAAATTCCCCAAATGGGGAAAATGATTGGGCTAGGGATGAGGTTGGTGGATCCAAAAGAGCTGAACCCAAGACTTGGGTGAAGGCTGAGATGGAATTAATCAAAATCTATAACAACTTGGAGAGAGTAGCCAACAACTTGCTCCACAAATCCTGGGCTACTGTATCTAAAGGCTCCGTACCACTGTCCCCACAAGCTTTTGAAGGAAATCAAAACTTTCAAAGAAATAACTAAAATTCAGTACTTTTCTCAGAATATGAAACAAAGAAACAAACAAGCAAAAAAGAGTACATACTGAAAACTTCTACAAAATAAACAGATGGTTGATCTTTAACTCACTGAGGGCTGAGACCCTGTGTCTCATTGCTCACACTTATATCCCCAGGACCTACCATATTATCTGGCACAGAGTAGGAGCTCAGTAAATACTTGTCGAATGAATAAATGAATCACAGTAATAATTACAGAAATAAATATTTCTTGAGCCCCATTTTTACATCAGGCAGTGTTCTAAATACATGTCTTAACTAGCTGATTGAATTCTCACAACATCCTTCTAAAGTAGGCCTATTAATATTCCCATTTTATAGAGCAGGAAAGCAAGGCTCAGGGGGATTGTCCCTTGCCCAAAGATATACAGGTAGTAAGCAACAGAGCTTAAATGAACTGCCACTTGCTAAGGGAAGGCAGGAACAACCTGGCAATCTTTTGACTATTTCTGGTCTCTTAGTATTGATAATTATCAACCAAGTATACTATAAGGCAGACCCAAGGTGGTGATTCTTTATTATATCATCTGCCTAGGATCCTATCCTCAATCTCCTTTATCATCCTACCATATATGCACACATCACTTTTTTCTTCACATTGTAATCCTACTCATTATCAAAGATCCAGTTCAAATTTCATCTCGTTTACTAAGCCTGCACTGACTACTCTTGCTAGAAGAGCACTCTCTCTCTCTCTCTTCAGAACTCCTATAGCACCCATAGGCCATATCACTATTTGATACTACATAGTATGTTGGTTAAGAGGTAGAATTTAGAATCAGATAGGTTGGGATTTAAATTTTAGCTCTGCCAATTTACTAGGTGTGTGACTGTGGGAAAGTTACTTACCCTCTCCATGAGGAGTGTGATCTTTGAACTGGAAAGAGAATTAAAGCCCAAGATAGTTGAGGGAATAAAAAGGGAGCACTTGGCTTTCTTCAGTGAGTTCAAGTTTCCAGGCCCAGACAAATTACATCTGAGGCTACTAAGAGAATGTGCAGATGTGGTCAATAGATGTGTGTAAGATAGAGCCAATCTTAATAACCTTTGAGAAATTATGGCAAAATTAGAGATGCAAAGAGGCTGACAAACATTGTTCCAATTTTTAGTGAAAGGAGGTAGTAGTTTTGCAGGGTACAATATATAGATCCTGAATACTGTAGACTAGTGAACATGGCCTTAGTCTTTGACAAAAGTATAGCATGCACAATTAGGCAGATCATTTTTGAGGCTATAGAAAGAGACTAGAAATCACTAAGGGTAAGCATGAGCTCACTAAAAGCAAGTCATGCATAACTAAGCCCATTTCCTTTTTTGAATGAGTATCTAGAAAATGTCTTATAGTATCCTCACAGAGAAGAAGGAAAAATAGGAGCTGGGTAGCAGCAGAAGTTATGTGGTATGACTCAAGTTTGAATAACTTTATTAAAAGTGATTTGTAATAAGGGGAAGGCTTTAAGGCTATGCTGCAGTATCCTGTCCTGTACACTAGGTCATCTTGCTAATCTGGTTAACCAAATATGCAGATAAAGAAACTTGGTGATGTACGGTAGGAAAATCTCATACATTCCACGCAGCAACATCTTCAGTGATATGTCCCCTAGAGCTAGGGACATAAAGGAAAGAATAAACAAATGGGATCTTATCAAAATAAAGAGCTTCTGTGGGGCTAAAGAAAATAGTATTAAAATAAAAAGAGAACCAACCGTATGGGAAAATATATTTGCCAATGATACCTCAGACAAGGGTCTGATCTCCAAAATATATAAAGAACTCATACGACTCCACTCCAGGAAGACAAAAAACCCAATTAAAAAAGGGGCAAAAGACATGAACAGACACTTCTCGAAAAAGGACATACAGAGGGCCCAGAGTCATATGAAAAGATGCTCAACATCATTAGCCATCAGAGAGATGCAAATTAAAACCACAATGAGATATCACCTCACACCAGTCAGAATGGCCATCATCAACAAAGCAACAGATAAATGTTGGAGGGGATGTGGAGAAAAGGGAACCCTACTGCACTGTTGGTGGGAATGCAGACTGGTGCAGCCACTGTGGAAAACAGTATGGAACTTCCTCAGAAAATTGAAAATGGAACTGCCTTTCGACCCAGCGATTCCACTACTGGGATTATACCCTAAGAATCTTGAAAAACCAATTCAAAAGAACCTTTGCACTCCTATGTTCATAGCAGCACAATTCACAATAGCTAAGTGCTGGAAACAACCTAGGTGCCCATCTACAAATGAATGGATCAAGAAACTATGGTACATTTACACAATGGAATTCTACACAGCAGAAAGGAGGAAGGAGCTTATACTCTTTGCAACAGCATGGATGGAACTGGAGAGCATTATGCTAAGTGAAGTAAGTCAGGCAATGAGGGACAAATACCATATGATCTCACCTTTAACTGGATCATAACCAACAAAAGCAGAAAGCAAGCAAAACATAACCAGAGACATTGAAATTAAGAACAGTCTAATAATAGACAGGGGAGAGGGGGGAGGGGACAATGGGGAGAAGGGTTTTCAGGAATCACTGTAAAGGACACATGGACAGAACTA
>PVJI01029158.1:0-15608 GCA_004026765.1 Micronycteris hirsuta
TAGAAAAGTCATATGATTATTTTTAGGAATATTGTAAAGGCTTTTGAGAAAATTTAACACCTAGTCTTCATTTTTATAGAGAGTTTCAATAAAATGGGAATCAATAGATATTCATCTATTGTGCAAAGACCCAGAATTATGTGTAAGTGAAATACTGGAAGTGTTCCTATCAAAATCAGGAACAAGGGAAGGACACACTATCACTAGTATTATTTATCATGGTCTGTTGGTGGTCTTCAGCACAATTAGAGAAGAGAAAGAAATGAATGGTTTAAGAGTTGAAATAGAGGACAGAATTATAATTATTAGCAGATAACTATTGGCCTCAGGATCCTCAGGACTGAAGTACTGTTACAGTCTGGGAATCCAGTAACATGAGTGAACAAAGATCATATATGGAAATCAATAGCTTTCATACATAGAAATGATAATCAGAACAAGAGACCCCTAGAGAAAATACAAAATACATAAAGTACCTATGAATAAACTTGATGAGAAATGTGCGAGATCTGTAGGAAAAAACTTAAAATACTAATGAGGATCACAAAGAGTTGAATAAATGAATTGTATTCTGAATTAACAGATAGGAAATTATATCATCATAAAGATGTTAATTCCCTTTAAGATATGCTAAAATTATAATATACTTTCAATAAAACGCAAACTGGAGTTTTTTGGAACTAGGCAAAATTTATATGGAAAAAATAAGCAATCTGGGAAAGCTACAAAAGTTCTAAAAATGGAAACTAGTGAGAGGAGACTGTCTCTACTGGGAATGAGAAAATAATATTCAAAATCATGGGACAATGAACCTTAAAAAGACTAAAAGAAAAAAATAGAAAGTCTAGAAATAGACCCTCGGTCATGGAGAAATTTACTGTGTGATAAACATGGCTTTTCCCATCACTGGGTGGGCTGATGATTTGTTAGCACTCAGCTTCACGCCTAACCTTCCACGCTCCCCAGTGTTACAAAGATGCTGGCTGGACGACAGCGCACTACATCCTCAGGTTCCCTCACCAGCTTCCTTTGCTTAGGTTCTGTGAATGCGGGCATTGATTGCAATGGAGGGGCAATTCGAACCTCTTCTAAGAAGTCATTTTATGCTTCTGGTGACTCTCTCTTCTGGCAGCAGTAGTAACCTTAATGATAGGTAATTTAGGCTCTGCCAGCATTAATGAGAGTGGTAGTGGTTTCTGCAGAATCATTAAAATTTAAGTTCCTGCTCAGTGTCTGCCCAGAGATTCCGAGAAAAGCAGTGCCCAGGCTACCAGCAGATGGGCACCAACCGGCGGCTTCTAGCCTGGGCACGGCACCTTTCGTGATCACTGAGTAGTAACATCCCTTCCGCTCTTCGTTTCTTTTGCCCATCCAATGTCTTTGCCGCTGATTCTGCTTAAAATATCTAAAGTGCTTTCAGATTTCCTGACAGGACACTGACTGATACAAGGAGAAAATAACAATTATTCCTAAACAAGATACGTGAAACTAGGTAGTCAGCCTTTGGGGGAAAAAAGTTTTGGTTCTTTACATCAAAACTTATCCCAAAACACATTTAGATAAATCAAAAATTTTACTGTAAAAGAAAACAATAAAAATACAGAAGGAAACATAATGTATTAAAAAAAAATCTCAGAAGGAAGGTGTTCCTAAGATGTTCCAGATAAGGAGCAGTTGAAAATTTTATTTCCATAAAAAGTGTTGCGTGACAAAAAAGGAAAAAGAAAAGAAAAGAGTCCCGGTACAAAGGAAACTAAAAAACAGAAACATGTTTACAATGCATGTCCAGAGATAAATACCAAAACCCCAATCAAAAAATCAACAATGGTCATAAACAGAAAGTTTACAGAAAGGATATAGAAATGATTTTTAAAAAATACTCAGAATTCAGTAGTGAAATATCTGGTCCTTGGCTTTTCTTTGCTAGGAGGTTAAAAATTCCCATTTCTTTATGATCTACTTTTGATAGCTTGTATGTATCTAGGAATTTATCCATTTCTTCTAGGTTATCCAATTTGTTGGTATATAATTGTTCATAGTAGTTTCATTTTGTTTCATTTCTTTCTCTCTCTCTCTTTCTCTTTCTTTCTAAATCCTCACCCAGATATATGGTTATTGATTTTAGAGAGAGAGGAAGGGAGAGAAACATCGATGGTTGCCTCCAGTACCCACACCGACTAGTGACTGAATCTACGACCTAGATATGTGTCCTGAATGGGATTCAAACCCATGACATCTCCAACCAACAGAGCCACCTGGTCAGGGAATGGTAGTTTTCTTGTAATTATTTTTATTTCTCTGTTATCTGTTGTAATGTATTCTTTCATTTCTGATTTTACTAATTATAGTGTTTTCTCTTTTTTCCTTAGTTATTCTAGCTACAGTTTCATCACTTTTGTTTATTTTGGAAGGTGTGGGTATGTCTATTACCTTGATTGTGATAATGGCACCATGGGTGTTTGCATATGTCCGCACTCATCAAATTGTACACATTAAATATGTGCAGTCCTTTTTATATTAATTATACTTCAATGAAGTTGTTAAAATACTTAGTTTCACTCATAATAAGGAAATGCACATTAAAACCATAGTAGATACCATTTCCACCTATTAGAATGGCAAAAAAAGTTTGATAACATGTGGTGGTTTAGAAATATATGCACATATTCTTTGATATTCTTCCTCTTTAAGAGAGTGAACTTAATTTTCTCCCTCTGAGTGTGGGTGGGACTTAGTGGCTCACTTTTAGTGAATAAAACATGGTAGACATGATGGTTTGTGATTTCGGAGACTAGATCGAGAAAGGTCATGAACGGCATCACTGTCTCCTGCTTGCTCTCTTTCTTGGTTCGCTTGCTCTGGGGAAAGCCGATTGCTATGTCATGAAGACACACAAGGAGTCCTGTGGAGAAGTCCACATGGCAAGCAACTGAGACATCCTGCCAGCAGTCCGCAGGGAAGTGAAACTTTCTGCCAACAGCCATGTCAGTGAGATGTTCTGGCAGTGGATCATCCAGGCCCGTTTAAGACTTGTGAGAGACGGTAAGGCAGAACCATCTAGCTATACTCCTTTAAAATCCCTGTCTCCCAGAAACTATGAGATAACACACGTGTTTTTAGCTTTGAAGTGTTGTGCTAATTTGTTACACAGCAATAGAGAACTAATAAACTCCCTCTGTGGTGCCTGTGTGGGAATTGGCACCCGCATAAATTCTGGGTAGGAATATAAATTGAATCAATGCTTTGGAGACATATTAGGGAAAATCTATTACAGCAAAAATGTAATTTCACATCTGGAAATACATCCAAAGATGTACTTGCACTGGTGTGACATATTAATTAAACAATTCTGTTTATTACAGCATGTTTATTATGGCAGACTAGAAACAATCTAAATGTGTATTGTTATTGGGACTAGTTAAATAAATATGATACGTCCATTTAATGGAATTCTATGCAGCTGTTAAAAAGAATGATGTGGTTCTACAAGCCAGGAACAAAACAATGCTCATAACGTAACACAAAAGGAAGGAATGTGCATAGATTATCTGTGGATAGATACAAAATGCACTGGGAACAGTGGGGACCTGCTGAAGATGCAGATCACTGTATATCTTTCACTGTATATCTTTTTTGCTATCTTTTGAAAAACATGTCTTTTACCTTATGCATGCATTACTTATTTTAAGAAATATGCAGTTGGAAAACTAAAATAGAGGAAAGGTCATCTGTGTTAAAAGGTAGTTTCCAAGTGTATAGCTGATGTGGAAAACCTCCTAGCACAGTCATGAGAGCAAGGAGAACATCTTCATGCCTGGAATATGAGGTCTGTTCAGAAAAAGTCTAGCCAGTGTTAATATAACGAGAACAGTTTGTGCAACATCAGCGTAACGTGGCAGCCAAGGAGAGTGGACTGGAATGCACGTGGGTGAAAAATGACAACTTTATTGTACTAGTCAGTGAGATGGTAGACATCACTAAGTGAGCATGTGTACTGTGTGGCTGTTGCATTCAAAATGACTGAGCGAGTAGAGCAACGAATATGCATCAAATTTTGCATTAAGCTTGAACATTTCTCTGCAGAAAGTATTCGGATGATTCAGAAGGCCACAGCTTTGGGCAACGGGGGATTGGCAGCTTCATCACCACAACATGCCTGCTCATGCATCATGTCTCATGCAGAGTTTTTTTATGAAACATTGAATCCCCCAAGTGGCCCTGCCTCTCTACAACCCAGATTTGGCACCCTCCAACTTCTGATTTTTCCCAAAACCAAAATCACCTTGGAAAGGGAAGATATTTCAGAATGATGATGAGATTCAGGAAAATACACAGGGCAGCTGATGGTGACTGGGAGAACTGTGTGAGGTCCCAAGGTGCCTACTTTGAAGGGGACTGAGGCATCAATGTCCTGTGTACAATGTTTCTTGTATCTCGTATCTTCTACAATAAATGTCTCTATTTTTTAATAGTGCATGGCTGGATACTTTCTAGACAGACCTTATATAACCTAAGAAAGTGGTAACCTAACTTACTATATTTTATTCTGTATAGAGGAAAACAGATTTCTATGAGGTCTGCTTAGAGCCTAGATAAAGTAGAATTAGTAAGGATTTGTCAGTGTTTACCCAAACCAAGGAGAAAGGCAGCATGTAGCAGACATGAATACTTTAGTACTAGGGAGGAATATTTATAGTACACAAGAACATTTAGTTCCCTTGGTTTAGATTTCATGGTCAAATGAGCAAACTTTTAATTATTAATTAAGCTTCTCTAGGTTTTTTACCAGCGACCTCTTTGGTATTAGATACAAGTATTGTAGTCATTGTAAAACTGGAGACTCCATCAGAAACTTTAAAAGGACATTTTAGTTTATATATATATCAATCTTTCACATCGGGAGTCAGATCTGTGCGAATCAAGTTTGAGATCCCGACCAGCAATGAGTGCCCCGACACGACGTAGTTTCTCTGAAAAAAAATGAGGAGCAGAGTCTGCTGGGTCCCGCCTCCCCCTGAGGCCAGAGAAGCAGTTAGCCAGTGTCTCTCTTAGACAGCAGAGTCTCCTGTTCTAAATGGGATAAGTGTAAACAAAGAAAAGGGAGAGCATGCTGAGTAGAGTAATTCACAGGGAAAATCCCTGTGCAATGTCACTGCGCGACCCAACTAAGAAAAGAAGGCTGATGGAAGCTCAGGCTCCACAGTTGTGGGGACCAGACAAGGACAGGTCATCAGCCCACTGGACTCCTTGGTGGTCCATTTGGAAAATCTTTCACCTTCATAATTCGAGAAGAATATCACCTAAGACCCTTGCAAGTCCCCAGACTCTCTGATGTCATGTCAGAATATCATTTGCACTATAAAACATGTACATAATAAGTCAAATTGAGGTTTAGATATTTGGGTATCAGGAAGGTTCACTCACTAGCTAAGGGATTTAAATGATAAATATACCACCCGGGTGGTATCAATTAAAAAATTTTTTTTTTCTTATTACCAAATGACAAATTACTATAAGGTGTAGGCCTTCGAAGTCAGTCATTCATGAATAGTTAAAACAGCAAATGTGAACTTGGTGGCTGTGGGAAGCCAAGTGCATGGAGCCCAGGTCCGGGCACGGAAAGAGGCTCGCTGACTGACTTGAGGGGGTGGGGGAGGTTAAAACCTGTGTTCACCCGAGCATTTACTCATCTATTCACTTATTTAGTTCACTGACATTTATTGAATGTCTCCTACACACCAAAAGCTAGATAGTGTGTTTTGGGATATAATCTGCTATGAGAAAGACCTGAGGGCACCTCCGACATGCTTCCGAAAGAGAAGATTTAAAGAGGACGTGGCAGCTGTTTTCAAGTGTGTGAAGAGGGAGGCTTATCTGTGTTTTCCCAGAGGACGATGAAGGGTGCTGTGCAGGGCATAAATTACAGAAGAGCCTTTTGACTTTGGAATGAGCTGACCCGCAATGGAATCCACTGCCTTGCACAACAGTGAACTTCTGGCCAGTCGGTCAGTCCAGGGAATTGCCAAAGCACAGATAGGGAAGATGGGGGCCCAGAAAGGTGAAATGACTGGGGCAAGAGTGCATGGCCAGCTGGTGTGGGGTGCGGCTTGGCACCCAGAATGCGAGTCAGCCTCGGCCAGTCACCCCCTGGCACGGAAAGATTGAACGTGTGTTCTTCCACCCTCACAGCCTTGTGGTGTGTTGTAATTTATAATTTGGATGAAACGCACACTGCAAGGCTCACGTGTAGGACTGAGTCCCCGAGCCAGCCAGCAAACCTCCACATCTCAGACGGAACTCTGAAGTTCTGTGCTTGCGGAATACACAGGAATTCTTGTGATATATGACACCTTTTTTTTGTATCATGAAAAGTAGTTAAAGTTTAGGGTCATGAGCAAGAAAGTAAAGATGTCTAAGAGAGTGAGGGTTCCCATCTGAAATGCAAAGTTTCAGATGAACCGGAGTGGCCTGTAGAAGTCAGTGGTGATGTGGATCTGTGACATGACGTTGTTTCATGAAGGCGCCACAGCTTCCTTGGGCAATCTGCCACCAGCTTCCTTGGGGAAATGTTCACGAAGAACCAGCCTATTCTGCACTCAGTCAGCTCTATTCCACCGTCTCCCTCGATCTTTTGCTCTAAGTATCTGAGCAACACTGGCCATGAGGAAGGAGAAAGGACTCCTAATGAGACTTTACTGTTCAGGTGAGGCATGTGGGGAAGGAACTGAGCAGTGTCTCGTGATCTGTGGCTTCCCTGCAGGTCTACACAGACCACGGGAGAGCCTGGCCCCGTGGGTCTTAGGGGTTCCAGGTTAGTGTGATACCAAAAAAAATCCCCCAAGTCCAAGACAACTTCACCTTTCTCTTTGAGGAATGGGCCCGAGGGCATAGTTTCAGAGGCAACTGCTACTTTCCCTAGCAAACCAAAGGCAGTTCAGACTTAAAAACTCAAGACAGAGCAAGACCGAGTTTCCCTAATGTAGAAGTTCTCAAAGGGCAATCCCTGGACTGGTGAATCTGCATCCCTTGGCAACTTGTTAGAAATGCAAATTTCCAATCTCCTCTCCCCTAGAGGCACTGAATTGAAAACTGGGAGGTAGAAGGCATCTCAGCAATTAGTGTTTTAACAAGCCCTGCCAGTGATACAATGCTTGCTGGAGTTTGAGAAAAGATAGAAGGCATGTGGGATCAGGAAGAGTGAATTGGGTTTAGTGGCTGGTTTCATGTTCAGCCTCGACTCTCAGCCTCCTTCTCCCCGGAAGAGAGTGCTCACGAAGCCGACAGCGATCTTTGTCTGCGTCCAGAAGCTGCAGGCTTTTCTGAGATTTCCTGGAACACAGAACAGTAAGTAGAAAACGCTGTTAGATGCTTTGTGTTTGGCTCCCTGTGGCCTTGCCAAGGTTTAAGTGGCACCCGGGTTTTTCATAAATGGAAAATGGAGATGTCAGCACACCCACGATAAGCCATGAACAGTGGTTCAGTTTGCGGAAATTGTGCCGAGACCCCCAAACCAGCTGCTTTTTGCATATTTCTACCTGCAAAGTTGTCGACACAGCACTTTTGCCAGCTCCGATTTTACGTGAGAAAGCTAAAGCCCCACCATTGATGAGTCATATCTTTTACTGCTAGAACTTTACCAAATTAAATGTTTAATAACTGAAATAACAAATACTCTGCGTGTGTTTCCACCTAGTAAATGTTTCAATCTCAGTCATTTTCCTCCTCCCTTCACCAGTGGGTTCTTGTTTTTCTTCCTTATGGCAGGCTGTGTTTATGTGACAGCTGTTTTATATTGATATAAACACCCACCCCACTCCAACTGAATAAATGTCAGGAGAACAGCAGGAAACCTCTTTCTTCCTGTTACATCCTATCCTTGCTGTAAATGTGTGTGCTCACTAATGACAAGTAACATTTACAGAGTCCGCACCTGGAAGCTGAGCAGTTGTCCACATTCCAGGAAGACACCAGGACGAGGCAGGTCCTTCTATAGCAGTGCGCGTGTGAGCGCAGCCACTCATTGCTTGTATTATCAGAGTATTTATGGGGTAGATAAACATCGCAAATAAGCAGAGACCAGGAGAGGTGTATGAGAAGGGAAGCACCCGAATTCGCATGAAGAGCCTGGTAGCAACGCTCCCTCGTGGAGCAGTTTGTGGTTTTTGGAGAGAAGTCACTAACGCTTCTGGATCTCACCTGTGTGAAAAATATCTGTCAGCTCCGAAGGGCTGTGCTCCAGGTAGCGATCTGGGTAGCAGATGGTTAACTAGTTAATGAAATCTGTTTCTCTTTTCATCGATGGCAGCTGATTTCAGGCTTTCACTCTGAAATCTCTGCTTTTCTTCCTATAGTCTGAAGGAAGTAAAGAGGGAAGAAAGGGGGAGAAACACCAACATTTAGAGGTTATGTTCAGAAATGCTAATCATGGGGTCTTGAGTAGATGTTCTCATTGGAAAATTCAATGTGAAAATTTGAGGTGTGCTCCCCTCTTTTTTCCTGCCCAAGGGTGCTTGGGGCCAGGTGAGGGACCGGCCCATGTTCTGCTGCTGAATTAATGCCTGTTGACAGTCTGTATGAAGTAATTCCGGGTTTGAGGATGGGAGTAGGTCTCTTCCTATAAACCTCTCTCTAGTAGTTAAAGAAAGGACAGTCTTTTGTGAACAGACCAGTCTGGGTTGGCCTTTCCCTGGTTGGCAGAATTCTTCTGCAGCGTGTGTTTTTATACAAAACCTCTGTGTGTGAAGGTCAGGGGGACAGTGGGCAGCCTGTGTCATCCCACTGTGTCCTTATCTCATCACATGCTGTTTGGCTTCCAGACCTTCCTCACAATACAAGGCTTTGAGGGAGGCTCTGCCACGGAGCTCCAGGTGGCCGGGCTGCCGCATTGTTCTATTTACAGTCATTCTCCTGCCTGGCGTTCAGGGTCCTGGGGGGCCAGGGTGGCTGAGATCGTAGCTGCATCGTGGGGCAGGGCCTGGACTCAAGCTCTCAGGGGGTCTTGTGCCCCGACAGGCACCCTTGACATGGAAACTGCCCCCCACAAAAAAATGTCGGCGTGGGGGGCAGTTGGCGGGAAGTTGGTTGGAGGAAATTTCCATGAGTGTATTTGGGTTATGAGACAGAGGACATCCCTAAAGAAATGGGGCCCCCGGGCAAATCAGTGTGTTACTGTCCAGCTATTTCACCATGTAAAGTCACATTAGAATGAGTGACAGTGGGGGGCCTGAAGGTAACAGGTATTGAGCACTTGCTGTGTGGTAGGTATTGTTCTTTATGCATTGTGGAAGGTGTCTCTCCTCCTCCCTAATACGATGGATTGTCTCAGTTAATCCTTTTAATAATCGCCTGGTGTACACAGTTTTATTGTAGACGAGTGGAGGAACGTGGCTGGGGTCCCACAGTGGGTTCAGTGGAGAACCAGGGACTCTAATTCAGACGCTAGAAGTCCAGCCTCTAAACTTAACCAGTGTAAGAACAAGTCTCATATTTAATGTGCATATGAGTCACTTAGTAATATTGTTGACAGCAGGAGCTGGTTCTGTCAGTCTCATGTGGGGCTCAGGATTCTGTATTTCTAACAGGCTCCCAGGTGCTGATGGAGCTGGTGAGCTGCTCCAGGCTTCTGGCTGCCTGTGGGCAGGATGTGAATGATCTGCTTGAGAGCCCAGGGCCTGGTCTCCCATACCGAGTAGAGCAGCATGCTTCACACCGTGCTGCCCTGGCCACCCTTCTCTCCCTGTTAACCCAGAAAGGAGACAGGGAGGGCTGTCCAGCATGTCCACTGTGACACTCACTCCCACGCTGCAGAGCTGGCCCGTACCTCCAGGACCTTCCTGTTGTCATGGCCCAGGGGCCACAGTGCACAGGAGCAAGAACGGAACAGCCACGCTGCTCAGAGTGCAGATGCATACCCTGCTTTCCTGCCTTCAGCTTTGACCTCCTAGTCCAAGCCCCGTTGCGCAGCCACAGCAATGCTGTTGTGCAGTTCTCGTTTGTGCTGGCGGGGTAGAAACAGCCCTGGATTGAAGGCAGCGGCTTGAGTTCCCTGCCCGGTTTACATCTTCATTCGCTTGGTGACTAGAAGCTAGAAACTTAAACTTTGTAAGCCCTCGTTTTCTCTGTCTCTAAATGGAGCTAATAAAACTAATCCCCAATCTGTAGTTTAGGAATACTCCAAAGATTAAGGAACTTTCATTTGTAAAACAATTTGAGCTCCCTTGGAAATAAGTTCCTATTATGGAAATGTATAAATAATAATATAATTATGGCCCAAGTCTGTGAATGCCTCCTGTGGCATTCAGCCACTCATTAGGGTTAATGACCAACTCTCCTTTTTGGTTTTAAAAACCTCTCTTTATTATAGCATTTCCTTGAAGTAGTCAAAGGAAATGGCCTGCTTGAAATTCACACTCAATTTCACCATCAGTCAAACCCCACTTAAGTGCCAAGACACTGCAGTTCTGGAGAGAGAATTTCACATCACCAACCCAGGCTGGAGCAGTGTGTGGCTGGGAAACGGCCAAAAATGGGACAATTCCACCAGCTGCACCCAATGCAATGGAACCCAAAGTGTTTCTTTGTTTTCCTAAGAACTGCCAGTCTTTTGGTGAATTACAGGGAGGTTCCTATTTGCATCACTAGTTTGGAGGACTGGATCCCTTGGAAAAAGCAGAGAGAACCTGGGAACGACAGCAAGCCGTGTGAATACATCTGACAGGCACTTTCAATCCCTTATCCAAAGTGCCACTTCTCACTTCCTCCGCAATATGCAGGGAAATTGTTCTTGTCTTAGGGCAAGATTGCTTTATTCAGAAAGGGAGAAGTTCGCCTGGAGTGCTATCTGCCAGGGAATCGGGCAATCACATTGTTGAAACAATGATTTATCTTGTACATGGGATGTCTAACAATCTTTCAATCACTTCATTACAAGGTTATGTTTTTGCTTCCCCTGGCTCTTGACACGCAGCATGGAGTTCTGCTGCCTTTTCCCATTTGATTTTCATTTGTTCCCCTGCCACCTGCTAGGGATTCACTTTGCACGTGACAAGGCTAAGGACTCAGAAATCATTTACACGCGGCTGAGGCAGGGCTGCCCAAATACATGCGCACTCAGAGACCTACAGGGATGATTGGTTTGTTTCCTGGCAAAGAGATTATCATTCACTTCCCTGTAAAGAGAGGAAACGTTAAATAGTGTCCCTAGTTCTCCAAATGCCTTTCAATCTAATTAGTTACCACTCACACGGACCCTCTCCTGAGGCTGTTGGCTCCGTCCAATTCTGTCGTTTGTAGTTTTAGTTATGGGTCCCCTCTGCTTCCTCTTTATCCCTTTTCCTTTTTTCCCCTCTCCCCCTTCTTTTAAGACCTTATTTTGCATCTGGGAGAGCCTCCCATTTTCCTTGCCACGTTAATATGCGGCAAACGTATTTATACGTTTTACGTTGACTGGTGATGGAGCGCGGGACACGTATAAATACGTGTTTTGTAGACTAGCGTTAGAATGTGGGTAACATATAAATACGTTAATTTTTATACTTTTTTATTGCTCTAAAGGGATGCTAACATGCAGATATACGAATTCCAAAGGACAAAATTTGGGTTTCTAACACATACAATGGTGAATTATGTATGTATGTATGTATGTTTTAACGATTATCACACAAAACACACTACTAAAACTTCATCCTTTCTTTTTTTACACATTTTACGTACTTTATTCAAAATATTTTCAATAAATTGGAATTTTTACATATTTTATTCATTTCAATTTCCAGTGAGTTTTCCAGTATTTGTCTGTTTAAAATTTAAGAAAAATAATTCAGTATACATTTTATAGTAAATCACAAAAAGTTTCATTGAAAAAAAATATGTAAAACTAAAGTTATCGTAATTTTACTGAACATTGCCATTTGCACAAAACATTAGCAAAAATGGCCTGCGCCAACTGTTAGCGTGCGATTAAAGCTAAATGCATACAATATTAAAATTCTGGTTTCCAAATTGTTTTCTCCAGTTGGTCTCACAGATAAGCCTAGATGTAATCTACTCTGTGACCCTAGCGCGGTCACCTCAGTTTCCCTCTCCCCACTGGTAACAGCAGGACTGATATACACCACATGGGATGGTTGTGAGGCTGAAACAAAATAATTTATATAAGATATTTCATAATTTCAATGATTTGTAAATTCTTTTGGTTATCAAGTACCTATAAAGCATGGGAAGGAGTTCCATTTATGACATAAAAGTACCCACCCACCCTAGTTTTTCATCACTCTGTACCGAACCGTTTGAACTGGCCAACCTACAAATCAATTCTTCTTTTCCACCCCAAACTTTTGTTTTGGACTCTGGATGCTCATCTTTTTCAGCAACCTGGGTGGAGCTGGCATTAACTCTATACTGCCGAACCCCTAAAGGAGAATCTCTCTTTCCCTCAACAGAACTTTTCCTGCCAGTGAAGAACCGCAGCACTCATCGCTGCTGTGATTGAACAGAAGCCCCCTGAGGGCTTGGGGGAGGGCCTTGTCCGTGTGGCTTGGGAATGCTTGTTTTCACATTTATCGCTGCAAAGACATCAAGCAAACAAAATAGGTCATATTTTCTTTATATTAAGAAACATTCTCTCACATAATTAATGCATTTGGTAAAGTGTATTTTTTTTTGTTGTTGAATTTATTTATTTATTTTCAGAGAGAGGAGAAGGGAGGGAGAAAGAACAATGTATGGTTGCCTCTCACATGGCCCTCACTGGGGACCTGGCCCGCAACCCAGGCATGTGCCCCGACTAGGAGTAGAACCGGGACACTCTGGTTCCCAGCCCGCGCGGTAAAGTGTATTTTTGAGAAAACTTTTCCTATGGTGGAGCCAGCTGCTAGATCATTTATATTTCTTGCTAATAAAAACACTCAGGACACTGACCTGGTCCCTCATTTATATGTTTCTGGTGGTAATATACTTAAGAGGCACTATTTCATTTTCCTTTTAAATGCTTTGGATTTTAGGGAATTTAATTTTGCTTTGTTTTTATCCATTTTGGATGTGGTGTGTGTGTGTGTTTTACTACCTGCAGGCCAGTCTGCTCTCTTTCCTCCCTCCCTCCTTTCCTCCATTCTATCTTTTCTTAAAGCTTCTCTTCCACACAAATGAACGATGGCTACGTGCTTCTCAAACACGCAGTAAGATTCAGCACCTATTAAGCTCTAGAAAGCCCTTCTTATTTATTTAAAATAAGGATGCAGAGAGCATGGTCTGGTGTCATGAGCCCTGTCCAAACTCTAAATTAGATGATTCGGCGGTCAATATACCGACCGCATACAGGTCAATTCCTTCACAATCACTAAGCCCTTGATTTGATTTAACTTGCCTAGATCAGCCATTTTGCCGCAACAACGTAATTGTCCTGCATTTTAATACATTGTTTGTTTTTCTATTATTAGTTATGGCTATGGAAACAACCAACTAGAGAATAACATTTTTGAGTAAGTATACCAGGAGGACACTTTTAAACCTCTCTGTCACAGTCAGAACAGGTCTAGGCTAAGTTTCTAAATGAAATCTCTGGATTGATCATTTTTTGATTGATTTGACTGCTTAATTTGATCAAAATATCTATCAAAATGATCAGGTGACCAATTTGACTGATAATGTATATAGGGCACTGCATTTATACAACAATTTATTCAAAATGGTCGTTATGGCAACAGCATTCATTCATTCATTTTTCTCATTCAATCATCACAAATGATTGCGCACCCTATTGTGTTCTGGAACTGGCATGACAATAAGGAACCAAACAGCCCCTGCCCTCATGAAGTTACATTCTGCTGGAGAAACAGACAATTAGCAGGAAAGCGAACAATCTGATGAGACATTTTAACAGAGAGAAGTGTAAGTGATTAGGGAACATTAGAAGGGGTCATTTAATATAGAGTGATGAGAGTGAGCTAGCCTGTGAAGGCGACGTTTGAGCTTCCCCCCTTTAGTTATGGCGAAGCCGCTGTGCTAGTCTCTCTCTCGGTCTGCCTTCCCTCTGTATCTATTTAGAGAGGGAGAGGTGGAGAGAGAATGTACAATATAATATGTTGATGCTCTCCAGGGTTCCAGTCTCAACTTCCTTCTCTTCTCAAAGAACACATTCAAATGCATTCTTCTAGCTAACTTTCAGCTGACATCACTTCAGTACCACTGACACATCAATGATCTATGCGTATATGTATTTTTCTCCCAAGATACTGACCTTTATTTCAAGCTGTTTATTGCCTCAATGGCTCAAGCTCAACACATCCAGAAATAAAGCCCTTTATCTTCCCCCCAAATCTATTATTCCTCCAGTATCTTTCCTCCATAAGCCCTGTCTTGGTTAATGTCCACATTATCAACCTGGCATCCCAAACACTATGACTTCTGTCTCTCTTGCTCACATTCTATTATGAAGCCCTATTGATTTTCTCTTGAAATCTCTCAAACCTGACTTCTCTGTGCCCCAACATTAATGCAGACCTCCTCACCTCACTCTTGGATTTTTAAAAATGTTGAATTAAAGTATAATATACATGCAGTAAAGAGCACGCATCATTAGTGTGCAACTGAACACACCCGTGTGGCCGGCACCTGGATTAGAGAAGCGTAGTGCTACTCGGAGCCTTGCCCTCTCCGTGACTGGAGTCTAACATTCCTCTGCTGACTTTAAGGCTCTAATACTTATCAAAATTCAAATATCCAAGGTGGCCTCTCAGTTTAAGCCATCGTCAGTTAGGTATAGCTAAGTGAGTGAATGATTTAAGAACACAGTCTGGTAAATGTGGGGATGAAGAACACGGCTGCTGAGCAGTTGAGAGATGAAGATTTACCATGAGGGGCAGAGCTCTGAGAGACATAGCGGGCGATGTTGACCTTTGACTGCCGGAGACAAACTTCCTGCTCGGCAGTTTTGCAGAGGACAGGCTGCTATGGTAACAATATGGGGCAATAAGACCTCTTTTCCAGAATGGTTTGTTCCCTCTTTGTGATTTCAGTTATTTGTTATAAATACTAATAATGGGAATAAAAGTCAGGGTGAAACTCATGAGGATTCCAAAGTGAAAGTAGGGCGAGACCAAGGAATTGAAAACCCGCCTATGTGAGTTTACCTAATTCATGTTACATGACATTCATTTTCAGCCTCATAATAAATCAAAGTACATTCTCCAACTTGAACTGCATCTGAGGAGAGATCCTGAAGTGCACGTTCCTTACCCATAATTAGGCCCGCTGGAAAAAAGTCTCAGAGCAAGCCTCTGCAGTTCCTCGACCCTCTTTTGCAGGGCTTCCTTCTTAACTTTAGGTTGTTATTTGCACCCTCAACAGGATTTATACCTTTGGCCACTACTCTCATGCTTCCACCTGTTTTAATAGCTATTTGTTTAGAAAACCCTCTCTAGCTTTCTTTCTTTTTTTTTTTACTATATTTTATTGATTATGCTGTTACAGTTGCCCCACTTCCCCCCTTCTTTCCCCCTTCCCCCTTACCCCCCTTTTCCCTCCCTTTAGTTTTGTCCATAGGTCATACATATAAGTCCTTCTGCTCCTGTACTTCCTATACTATTCTAACCTCCCCTTGTCTGTTGTCT